>JADDOH010012294.1:0-101413 GCA_016648135.1 Agrypnia vestita
TAACTTTTTTTTTTGCATTTTATTTTTAATTTTTTAAATGAATGCATAACATCGCAAGAATATTGTGTCAAAATTTCAAGTCAATCGGAGCAAAATTGACGAAATTATGAACATTTGAGCGATACTCAGACTGATTTTCTATACCTGCTCGGGCAGCTAAGAGACGCGCTCACCTGAGGACTACCGGACGTGCTATTGTATTAGAAGAGTTTTGCGTAGACAAGGACAAACAGATGCTGATGATGAAAGCTCTTTGCCGTGTGAACATGGCATCGACGATTATGTGTAAGTATAAAATAAGTGTTGAGTTTTATTTTGAATTTTACAGTGTGCAAAACTTTAAATCGTTTTCCCCACATCTCACGTTTTCAAAGTCGGTGTCCATCATAACTTCAAAACTACTGCACCGATCCTTTTGAAATTTTGAATACTATTTCTGTACATAATTTACGAGGTAACGCTGTCGATTTTTTTTCAAATTTGTTATTAATTTTTATTTTTTAATAACAAATTAGTCGATATTTTTCGCAAAAAATCGCGTTTTTCCCTTCAAAGTGTTCCAAAAAATTGAAAAATTGAAATTTCAAAAAACCCTCCCAGCGTTACCTGGGAAAATCTATTATCTAACGAATGAACTTTGATTTTTTGATTTCAGATGATTTAGCACCAAGTTATGATGGACACCGCAATTCTACTTTTTTCCGAGACACGTCCGAATAATTGCTGCCATTGCCGTATTTCTTAATATTTCGTCTTGAAAATTTTACACAATATTCTTCAAATGTCATACTTTAATGTACTATTAGTTTTAATAAAGAGGTTTTAACTGTGTCGTCACAAAAAATTCACAAAAACATGCCTTTTTTTGTACGAATTAACCTTACCCCCCCCCTTAAGATGAATTCATATCGGTCCACATGACGTCAGATGTTCGATGGAGGTCAGGTAAATTATTCCTGAATTCGCGAACGATTTCCCAAAAGGCAACAAAGGGTTTCATATTGCGCTAAGCGCCTGGCCACACAGCCTGTTTCATTATTAGTAGCGGGGGTGAATTATGGCGCCGTCATTAAACAGGTATTTGGACATCCGCTCACGCACTCCTGTTTACCGATATTTTAATCGAGGTCAGAAACTTGTAAACAAACAACACGTGGGTAGAGAAAATTCAATATTTTTTATGAACACAGTGTTTAAGAGACTCTTCGAAGGCACGTGTAACAAAGTTATGTCAAAAACAGGAACTCTTTGTAGGACGGTGTGAGGTGTGAACAAATTAAAAGCGAATGTAGAACTATTTTCTGCATACTTTAAAAATTAAAAAAACCCTCACTGAGATTGTTTGTTCATATATATACAAGTTAGTTTCTTTCGCACTCAAAAAGTATTAACAAAGTTAAAGCAAATTAAACATCTTGTGTTGCTCTGAAAACTGAGCTATATTATATCTTTGATAATCTATAAGTTCCATTGACATTTATCAACAAAATTAATCAAAATTTAATGAAAACAAACAAACGACATTCAAGGTTTACGCTTTAATATGTCGAAAAAAAATAAATTCATTCTTATTTTAACTACTTAATACTTGCTAACTTATTCAACCACAGATTACATTACAGTTTTTTTTCCTACACTCCAAATTCAAATTCAATCTCATCAAAAACTATTTAACCTACGCCGCTACACTTCTTTACCGACATCTCATAGTGCGACAAAATTCAAAATTAGAGAAATCCACATACATTTTTTTTACACATATAAATGGTTGAATCAAATAACGCACTAAGTACCATCATCGACAAGCCGAGGAAAACAAGATATAGTGAATAAAAATGTCATGTCAAAGTTTTTATGAGTTTTTTTTTTGAGAAATCTATACAATACATTCTACCTGTCTTTTCTATAGAAAAACTAGAAGAAAAAGTTTTCTGTGTTTCCTGTAATGAATTTGCGAAATACGCATTTCAAACAACTCCCAAGTACCTAGCGCTATTTCCTATGAAAGGCACCAAGTCCAACATCTGTGTAGTTTAACAAGAGGCAAGTACCCCGAGCATATTCAAACAGTATCCCTTGTCCGTAACAAAATACCGGGATGAATGTTAATTTCAAAACACAAAATAAATCATACCTCATTTACTGCTGGATTTTTTGCTGGAATTGTATTGAGTTATTGATGTATATTCAAGGCCTTATGTTTTTCTTCTTTTATTTTTATTATATTATTTATAACACCTTTTCCTTGTTGTTTGTATGGGGAGCTCACACGACGCGTACCCTACTTGGTCAGCCATTTTCATACAATCTGAAGTTAGCGGACCATGGCACTTAGTGCCGTTTTTAAAATAATACGCCATGGTACTTAGCGAAGTCGTGATATTCAAACAAGCATAACGGCTAAATGCAACATTACAGGGACAAAAAGCATTACTGGGGTTAGTAGTTAGCTAGCATCATAAATATAGAACCAAGCTGCATACTTAGTTTGAAAAATGAAATTTTGGCACTTAGTGCCTATTTTACTGCAATCATTCATATTTAAATGAGCTAGAAAAGAATCGTTCTCAGTCCATGGTGAAAGTGTAGAGAAGAAATTGAGGGAGTGGCATTAAAATGGGAAATATATATTATAATAACGAGAAATTGTATAAATACAACTGGTCATTAATACTTGTTTATTGAATTCAATTTTAAAGATTAATAAAATTATTTTATCAAAAGCCTTTATGGTTCATATTTGAAATTTTAATGTGTGTTCCGTTTATTTGTTTTTTAAAAGATGTTTAAAAGACTCTTTAAAATTATTATGACTGTGGTATTTTAAGTGTTATTTAATTAAATATTATGCATGCAGCATGTTTCGCATGCATAAATAGCATGTTGAGCCGTTTCCAGAAGACCCCAAAAAGAATCGAAAGGCTGACAGGCCGCTCTTAAAATAAAAAAAATAAATGGGTATTATAATAGATGGTGGGCGCTATAACGGATAAGTCAAAATATATTATGAAATTACAAAAATTTTAAAGAATAATAAATTCCAAGTGGTTTATACAAATTTTTTAATTGATTTTAATTAATAATTATGTCCAACCACAAAGTTAACGCTATAAATATCAAAAATACTATACAACTAACTTGAGAGTCAATTCCTTTCCTAACTAAATCAGTTTTTTACGAAGGATTAGTTACACCGCCCGGTATCTGCTATTTAGCCAATAGATATACTGTAATAAATAAAATAAAATAAATTAAAACAATTAAAAAAATAATACTTAAGATAAAAGTAAAAAAATTATAAATAAGGAAGTGAGTAAGACATTCATTCATTCATCGTAACTAAAGTGAGACATTCATTCATCAAAATTCTTAAACAACTGCCTTAACCGATAACCTGTGCTATTCTGAAAATAGTAATATTGAGTTGTCAGATCTTTATCCCAATCTTGACAAGTATGTATAACATTGTATTGCCGTCAATTTCGATGTTTTAAGTTTGACATGTTTCAAATTAATGAATTCAATCAATCAGAAAGCTCTAACGCGTAAACAAACCTTTACATATTCGCAATTACGAATAATGAGCTTTCTAATTGATTGAATTCATTAATTTCAAACCTGTCAAACATAAAACGTCAAAAAAACGGCGACACAAAGTTATACAAAAACCATATGTTTTTCCGAGAAACGATTCTCGACGTTCGTTGAATGCTTATTCAACGTCATCAGGAGGACGACCTTTACCCGCGGAGGTGGAGGTCGGACATATATCCGTTACTAATTACTGTTAAATATGTTAACTGTAATGCTGTTAATGCAATTATGGCCAATAAGAATCTGTCAAAGGCAGCAAGACTAGCGGTACATAATGGCGTTCTAGTGCCAACCCTAATGTATGGAAGTGAAGCCTGGAATTGGCAAATGAGGAATGAAAGTAGACTGAATGCAGTAAAAATGCGATCACTAAGACACTTATGTGGAAAATCTTTGGTCGATAGAGGAATGAACAAATTAGACGTGAATGCAATGCTGGCTGTAGTGTGGTAGATAGGATAAAGAAAGGCGTGCTGAGATGGTTTGGTCATGTGGAACGTATGAACGAGGAAAGTGTTGTATGAGGTGACTGTTGAAGGCAACAGAAATAGAGGGCGTCCGCGAATGACCTGGTACGATCAGATACAACAAGTATTTGAGGACGGCCCCGTTAAAAGCCGCAACAACCGTAGAACTTGTATGAGAAGATGTATGAATGTGGCTGAAGCAAAAGTTGTGTGCCAGGATAGAAGAGTGTGGAGTTCAATCCTCTCTGCCTACCCCTGCGAGGAAACGACGTGATGGTTAGTGAGTTAGTTAAATATGTTAACTGTAATTAGTAGCGGATATATGTTCGATATATTATTTAATTATATAACGACCGTAATAACAACCTTAACTCTTTAATTACACAATAACCGTCAAAATACAGGAAAAAGCAATATTGCTTAGTTCAGAATACGGATGTACGTATGTAATCCAGCATATCCAACGCAGGGACGGTAAGACACGTGATTTTTAAATTCAAAAATAGCTCTTCAGCGACAAGCGAAACGATAAATTCCCCGACATTTCCGCCTACTTTCGTCGTCCCATCAAGTACGGAGTTAACCGGTCCCGGTCGGAGCCGGGATCCGGGATCCAGGAGTCAGAAACGCGACTATTTACGGCATCAGCCCGACATAATGTGGAAGAGTAATGGGGGCGGGCGCGCGGGCGGAGATTCGCAGATAAATCCGAGACGGAATATCCGCGCTGTTTTGACAAAGAGGGTTGTAGCAATAAACTACTTGCTTTAGGACTTAAATAAACCTTACATGGGACCCGCAATGAAAATTTAGACATTTAACATTTTAAAAATTCACATTTTTTATCGTGGATGATAAAATATTGAATTCAAGACAAAACCATCTACAATGTACAGACGGTGGTATTAAGAGTTTTGTCGTTACCTCCCCTTTTCACTTCTAGATTAATGCCTCGCCAAATTTCTGAAGAAACTCAGTGGAACGAAATTTCAAAAAATTTTAAAGATTGTAACTTATAAGCATTTTAAATATAAATAAACGTGTCAATGGAAATGCTGGAATTTAATTACGTTGTTATTAATTACTGATTATTTAATTATTTAACGTGCAAAGTTACTTAACACTACTAAATTTAACTATATTCTTTAAATTAAACTGTTTCGTAATGTATCACTCGTAAATAGACACTTTATTTAATATTCACTAGAACATTATATCCAGTTTTCGCACGTTTAATTTGCTTCGGTTTATTTCGCTACGAAGAACTTTTCCAGATTATTCACTGTCTAATTATCGCTCGGTTAGTCACCCTGGCCTCCGCAGCCCACGGCTGCCATTGCGATGGTTTCGCTGTCAAGCGCCCTAAAACAACAAAAAATCGCGCGCGGCCTGGCCCGTATTTATATGTGGCAAATGCTGGTATCAAACCTTCTAGACGTTCTCAGTGTTTAGGAAAACTTTCTGGTGGCTTCCAGGCTTTTATAGATTTTTCTCGACGCTTTTCGAAAGCCGTAGATTACACTAGGCCGTTCTGGAGTCTTCGATAGTATTTTGACTAATTCAAACAACTCTCATTTGACAGGAGTACGTGATTCTTTCTAGCCTCGTTGCAATATCTTAACAGTAACAATTATTCCAAATTTTCAAATCGCTTTATAGATCTGATTTTATCACTGTTCAAACAGTAGATCAATCCTTTAACGGATTAGTCTGATTCTCTACACTGAAGGAGATGATTCTCCTTGATCACGATCCTTGGATGTAAAGAGAAGTATGAAACCTCTCTTTGTCATACTTTCACACAAAATGAATGTCAGTTTGATCTTTCAACAGATCTGAAGGGAGACACTTATTTTCTGTCACAGATAGTCAAAAATGAGCCACAGAAGTTCACGTCACGTAATACTGTTATGAGATTCCAGTAACGAAAGGCAATCGGTAGAGAGTTTTCAAAGGTTTGGATGATTTTGGGATAATTTGAAAGATACTGGAAACTGGTGGAACACATGTAATTATACGAGAAGATTTAAGAATGAACATTTTTAAAAATCGCACAGATAGTTGAATATTTGTTGTGGCAATTGTCATTAACCATAGAAAGCAAAACGTGCTATAGAAAAAGTGCGACGAATATAAATTGTACCAGAAATGTGTGAAATCTTCTTATGCGGCGAATGTAAAGTGTACCACAGATTGGTGGAATCTTTTAGTCAAACCACTCAGGCTAAAATTCGTTTGCGATTTAGAAATCTTTGGGAAAGCCTGTATCTGTGCAGTGCTGATGATTTATGTAGTGATTATTGTAATGAATTTTAATACACAGGCATTTGCCTAATTCCCTGGCAAGCAAAAGCCTTATCTGCTTTAAATAATAAATACTGAAAACAAATTTACTTATAAAACTTACATTTGGTTTTTGACTTTCCATTCACCAACATGAGATCCTTATTTGAGCTTAAATTATAAACTTGCTATCATACTTTATTATAAATCATATACGTTCAAAGACTATCCCTTTGATGTCTTTTAAGAGTAGAGAATATAGTTAACGACGCAATAAAAGTATTATATTTCAAATGTTTATTTTATAATTTCCTCTCTATGATACATTACCATCGGTGGTACAGAGATTTTAATCTCGTTTTAATAATGATGGGAAAGTCATGTAACAATTTAAGTTTAGAATATAATTTCCCGTAATCTACGAATGACATCCTCCACCAGTGACAGAAAAGGGATCTTTTCAGATTATTTGTGACGTTTAAAAGGGCGTCGTTACATTTTCATTACCTTTTTGGGTTGGTACCCTTCTCATAGAGCGTATGACGCTCGAACTTGAGCGCCAAGCCTGGCAGCCATTGGCAGCAAGAAAATATGAGTTTCGTAGTATTTAATCGAATTGAATATTTAACCCATACTGAAAATACGGTTAGTACGGTACTCTGAAAATAACCCCAATACTCAAAAATAGACAAGACGTAGATTTACAATAGTCTACCTTGTTCGGTGCTTAGACTCAAAAATAAACTGAATGTATTTATTTAAACCTGTATAATTACTAAATTAACTTACATTAACGATATTTGCAATTTTAGATGAAACCTTCGTAAAGTGGTCATAAATGTACATGATCGAGGGAAGTGTTGAGTATAAGGGATTTAAAATAATTTTCATTAAAAATCCATGACAGGGTGCATAAATTGTATCCTGTATTATGTCTTCATAGACGATGGTGCAAAATCACTTTACGATACCCAACACTTGTGCAGTAATGGCATATAAACCATATTATTAAATTATTAATATTTAAAGCATTAACTTTGTGGTTTTTATTATTTAAAGCATTAACATTCTGTTATTCGGCATATAAACCATTTTAAATTTGATTAATTAAGATAAATTATAGAAATCTCCCAGAGACGAAACTATTTATATAGGAAACATGTATGGAAGTCTTTATAGGGTGGTCCAGGGTTTAATAAAATAAAGACTTTTATAAAATGGCTTAAATGATATCTTTACACAATGCAATGTTCACCAATTCTGCCGTAAGAACATCTACACATTATCAAATTTTTTAATGTTGTGTATAATGTTCTAAATGAGTTTCTTTTGTATATTCGAATGGACTATTACAGAGACATCTTTGGTCCTTTTCAAAATATATGAATAATTAATGTATTATATATGTATTTTCTAGGAACATGCATATAAAAAACATTCTTACAGCAATGTTTTGTTACACATACATGGATTATCATGTCGGACCTCCGCGATATCTGTTTCTTTGATGTCGAAGCGATATTTAGAAATATTGACATTTGACAGATGTTTTAACGGTTTAAGTGTTGAGGTATCATCAAATAATAATCTTCTTATTTTCAGAATACGGTTACCTGAATTGCTTAGTGAATTGCTGGTAGCTGTCGGTGCATGTGGCTGTGACAGTACCCCGCTTGTAATTAGTAAAGTGATGGCAAATAAAAGCGTGGAGGCAGAACCCCATTTTCAAATCCCTGGGGTACACCCGTCCGATGTACTGGTCCGCGATGATAATTAATACTGGCGTTTTAAATTAAACGTAAACATGACAATTACATGACAACACTGTACCAGAATAGGGATGTGCGGTATGATGCCACGAAATTTTTGAATTCTTCAATTATATAAAAATAACTTTGTGATAAAATATTTTTTATATTAATATAAATAAAGTTGTTTGTATAACATCATTATTATTCTAAATTTGAATATTCTAAATTATGTACAATCAGATTTCTATCCTAATAATAATACAAAGAATAATTGAAGTCTACAGACGGCGACATCTATAAACTGTTCCAAGAAAGCGAAATACATAAATATTTAAGTTGTTAGATGTGGTGGTTAATCATGGGCGGAATCGTGAACGTTACATTGTGTAAAGTTATCACTTTAGCCTATCAATGACAGATATTTAGCCATGTAAACGCTCAAAAAATACTTCAATACACATTTTTTCGTAGCATCGTCTCTATGAGACATCTGTATTTATCTTAATTAATGACATGTCTCTGGAAACAAAATCCAGTAATTGTTGTAAAAACTTTGAACGTAAGTACTAAAGAAAAAGAATTACATATAAAATAACAAGGATAAAGATTATATTTTAAAAAAATAGGAGGTTTACAAATTAATTTTAAATAGGCTTAATGATATTGTCTCGAGAGAGTTAAAGAAGAACAAATTTCGCAATATCAAAATCTCTCGAAAGGTCCACCGGATTCTGGAAACATCTAGAAAGCGACATACCGATAAGCGAGAAGTTTTAAAGTGCGAACCTGAGCGCTTTTTGTAATTCTACTATTTTACTACTAATTTACACTAAATTGGTGGGTGAAATATTATAGAAACATTTAGAATGAATTTAAGAACAGTTATCCGATTAAATTCGAGTCCAGTGATTTTGTGGGAGCATTGCCCTAGCTGAGTTCAACAGTCTATAGTTCAACTATTACGGCAGGGTCAGCAGTTTTACTGATACGGACCCGGGAGCGCAGCGTCAGCAGATCATGGGTGATTGCACCGCGGGAGTAATTGCCCGGCTGCATCATCAGTAAATGGTCTGAACTACCATCATTCATTTTTTCTATTCTTGCTGACCTAAGAGCTTCTTGTACAGAGGACATTGTACCTCCACATGTCCATCGTTTTCATTTGCCTTCAATCACCTTGATTTATGCTGATCTGAATAATTCCAGTCGTGAACCAGTTATTCAAAAGACATCGTCAGCATTATGAGTTTATGTCTGGAAAGGGAATAGACATAGAAAAACGGGTATATAAACCATACCCTCACTACATCTATCACTTTCAACTTGAGCAATAAAACACCGATCGCTCTTTCATTCTACCACCTGCAACCATTTTACCTAAAACTTTGTGTAATTAATAAAACTGTTATTAATTTTAAGCGTTTCATTGGCCTCCCATTTTCAGGATCCCAATATTATGCTTAACGATGTGCATCTGATCATGATCATTCATACAACCGACATCTAAGGTGAGCCCACATATATTTTTCATGGTACAGAATGTTAATGCCCATGTTCGCATGTGAAGAATATTTTGTGAAGGTGTTGGCTGTGTAAATAATACTATAGTTGTGGTGTGTAGAGTTATTTACACGCTTGTGTAGTGGTTATCCTGATAAAGAGACTAGTTGCGTCTCAAAACCGGTAGACAAAAAAGTTATTTTTAGTGGTTAAATACTAAAATACATAAATAACATTTTGCCAACTTACTTATTTACCATCACGCCGTTTCCCCATGGGGGTAAGCAGAGAGGATAGAGCGCCATACTCTTCTGTCCTGACATACAACTCTCGCCTCATCCACATTCATACATCTTCGCATGCAAGCTCGCCGGTTGTTGAGTCTTCTAACGGGACCATCTTCCAGTATCTGGTTGATCTGGTCATGCCACGTCTTTCGAGGTCGCCCTCTCTTTCTGGCGCCATCAACACTTGCATCATATATCTTTCTTACCATTCTTTCCTCATTCATTCGCTCAACATGCCCAAACCAACTGAGCGACCGTTTTGTTTTCTTATAGTCTCCCTTTCACATCCAGATATAATAATTGAAAGGCTATATACGATACGTGTGTATATCTCTTCCACATCGAATACCAACGTAGACTGGCCCGATCCAATTTGGAATTTGATAATGGCATGTAATCGAATAACAGACGTTTCCAATATTCAAAGTAGCGTGGGAAAATATGTACGGGACACGTCACCAGACAGCTGATACATCGCTGTGCGGAACAAAGAGCAGAACAGGGTTTGTTCCAGTATGCTCACGACCTGGATCTGTTTTCGCTGATACAAATAACGCTACGCGGGAGAATACGGCGAAAAGCCAGAGCTGGATAAAAAAATTTGGGGCCAAAACTATATGAAAACACTTTTTTGGGGTTCATAAAATATGAAATTTAAATATTGTTCCCATTTTATTTATATACTAGCTGTGCCCGCGCGGCTTCGCACGCGTAGATTTTTAGTACACTGTTTGGATCGTCATAGAACTTTCGTGAACCTTCTAGAACATTCTCTTTCCAGAACTTTCAAGAAATTTATCGAATGTACAGAAACCTTCTCGACACACCGACACATTCCGCCACTCAGTTTAGAACCTTATAAAACTTTCGGGAATTTTCTATAACCTTCTCCTTCCAGAACTATTTAGAGCAGGTTTTTCCGGAACCTTCTAGACTCACCGACACAGTCGGCGCGCCTATTTTGAAACAATCTGAAGAATTTGCGGCCTTCCCATAACAAAACAATGTGCTAGAAAGCACATTTTCGTCACCCACTCTCACCCACGCACAGCCACCCCCACCAAACTCGCATATTTTCGATGTGACACCAAGGGCTATCCACCACCATCCACTACCAGTGGATGGTTGTGGTTGGTTGTGGAGAAAACTTGGCGGATAGGGAAACACGGGTTTCTTTTTATATATATATTGATTGTGAACTTAAATACAGACAAATGTATTTAAAACATTATTCTCACTAGGATGAACTAATTAATCGTTTAGATATTATAAATATTTTCCGACAACGAGAACCAAAATACTTTAAAACAATTTTATTAATTTTTGCAAATATGAAATTATAAGTTTTATGAGCATATAAATAAACTGATACCTGTATTCTTTAGTTGGGTACTTGTGCACTTGCAGTTGACAATAATATCAAAAATGTCTTTACTGCATAATTTTGTGTCAGTAAAAACAAATTTAGGGTGTAAACATTGACTACAATAAAATGAACACCAAAGACTAGTGTCGATATTTTAACCGACGATTACCAATCGTTTTTGAGATTTGTATCGGAATACATCAATGTTTGTATTACCGGCACTATACAATCAAATACAAGTCATCGGTACAATCGGATACAAATAGCAAATAACTGTACCGAAAACCATCGGTTAAAATAACGGTTTGACATCCCTATCAAAGACATTCCGACACATTATTATTATTAAGCAGAATAACACCTGTACTATTTTATTTAAATAGTGACAATGTACTTAAAATTTTAATGTTTTCAAGAAGAACATTAAAAATCAAAATAGCCTTGTAAAAAAAGTTCGAAAGTACCATTAAATATTGCATCATTGCGTGAAGTGGTGTTCGAGGTATATTGTTTTTATCGAGTTTTAGTCGTGTGTTTCATTATGACACATGTCTAACTTCTCATCTCCCGAACCTACGTACAAGTATTTATAGGATTTTATATGTATGTAATATATATTATATTTTGTATATTTTCTTTTGGAATTTAATAAATAAATAAAAAATAAAAATTCTTGGCGTCTATCGGCTGATACATTAGGGAAGCACATATCCTAGTTTTAAGTAAATACTTAAGTAGGCAGAATTTTTCGCTTTTATATGCTAATCTATCCTCTTTCTATGTTGAGTCGACCGTGTTATTAGCTACGAACACTACCTGTTTGATCTCTGATGGGACTAGTCTTTCTGACACTACAATAAATCTTATAATATGCTTCTCCTTCATTATAATTGACCTCTTTACTGAATTTGAGAAATAATTCTCCTCCTTGGTTATTAAATACATTAAATATATTGCAAACTCCAAGGTACTAATATCACAGATGTGTCTCGTATCGACACTAAATATGCCTGGTTAATTATATAAACGTGCTGATAAGGAGCCAGGTGTCGCTGTATATCATTTGATCTTATTGGAATGACGCTATGTATGTCTTTAACAGGCTGTAAAAACGGTGTCCAAACATGCGACGGAGGCCGGCATATTTATTAATACTGTAACGAGGCTAAATAAATAAACACGCATTTCTGTCAAGTGACACTTGTTTGAAGTTGGCACAATACTACCGAAGGATCTGGAATTACCTCCAACTTTCGAGAGGCATCTGTAACTTTCCAGTAACATCTTGAATTTACAAGAACTTGCTAGTAAACACTAAATCGTCTAGATAACAGCATTAACTAATATAAATACGACACACGGGAGTAAGGAGTGAGTTGTTGTTTGAATGCGGTTGACAGGCGATAACAAAGTGAAGGTAGCCGCGAGCGGCGGGTCAGGCCGGCCAGTGGTGCCAAGCAAGCGGTTATTCGACAGCGAAGATAAGTGTGGAAATAGGATGGAATATTCTAGTGAATAGTGAATAAAGTGTCAAAGCGAATATAAAGTGTCTATTTACGAGTGATAAATTTGCGAAATAGTTTAATTTAAGAAATAGCGTTACATTCAATAGTGATAAGTGACTTTGTACGTTTGAATAATTATTTATTAATTCTTCCAATACTGTTAATTTACAAATATTATTCTATATTTTAACCCTAACTAACCAAAACAGCCAAACAGCCTATGCAGTGGAGTACAATATACTCACAATCACACGACATATCATCATTAAAGGAATATTACAATGAATGGCACTGGATGCATTTTAAATTGCGAAAATTTATGCTACAAACACGATTTCTTAGATGCACCGCGAGCAGCTGCGCCCGTTCCCAGTTGCAGTCGCAGATGAAATGCATCCAAATGCATCCAGAAAATAGCGACCTCCATGACGTCACGCGCAGAGCACTGGCTGGCGGCGGCGGGAATAAATTATAAGATTTTTAGTGGCCCGGCCGCATGTGCGCTCGTAAAATAAATTCCGCACGAATTTCTGTACTCAAAATCGAGACATTTCGGTACAATTTCGCGCGCGGGGTATTGCGAAATAATATTGTTCCAATTTGAATATTTTGAGTTACGCCAGTTGTCTCGCGGCGAGCGCGAAAATAAAACGGCGTTATTTTTACAAAAGTCGCTTGTTTACGGGCAGCTTTTTGCAGAGAGCTTTTGTGCCGCAGCCAATTTTATTATAACGGACGGAAGACTTAATTTTCGCTGTTTAAAATTACTGAACGAATAATGTTTTAAATTACTGACGCAATTTTCGTAACGGGGATTATTTTAAAATGCGAATGAATTTGTTCAGCCGGTGCTCCAGTAATGTTTATCACGAAAATTTCGTTAAAAAAATCGTACTGGGTATAGCACTGCTTTGATTCTTGCTTGAATTTCAAATCGTAAATATTGAAATATCGAAATCGTAATTTATTTATTTATTTAATTCGGTCATCCAACAGGGAGATGATTAATAAGATGAAATATAAAAAAAAATAGTTAAATGTCTCCCTCAATTAAAGGATAACACAAATAGGACATAATCATACATAAGTCAATTTGATACAAAACATCATTTAACCGATTGTTCCAAATTTATCTTTAACATAGACATAAAGGGGCTCGTGATGTATATAATATACACGAACAGGGAGGGGGACGAGTTTCTAGTATCTGCCTCACCATATGACGATATTTCTAATCCCAGTAGTTATGGAGATGAAACTGTTTAAACAAATCTTTTTTTAATTTATTTCTAACTTATCTTTTGACAAACGTTGGAATACCTTTAAAATAACTTCTATCGAAAATCACAAATTCATTCGCTTTAATATAAGTCAAATGAAATTATTTCAACCTTGTAAAAAATCTGGTTCAAATTTATTCTTTTCAATTCGACTTTTATACAATGAACAGGAGACATGATTTTGGAAGGGATGATGCATAAAATGTAAAATTCAGTTCATTTTAAATTATTAACCCTCGGTGACTGCATTCAAAATATTTTTTCATTTTTTGGACATTGCTGCCTCTGCTTTTATACCCACATATATGCCTTGTATTTTTCTTCTTGACCAGTACCAGAACCGATATCAGACGCCTCCAAAATCTTTTTAAATAAAAATACTTTTGTGACACCGAGTATCGATCCTAGTACCTCACACGTGTTTAAAGAACGCTTTACAATCTTGCTATTTCTCTCAGTGAATGTGGCGTCAAATTTTCATCCATCCACTGTCATGTCGAGAATTGTTAGGTTTTCTAATAGAGAGATTTTAATCTTAATTATTTAACTTGATACATTTTTTTACAAGCATTTAATTTGATCTTTTAATAATTTAATTGAATCAGAAAAATATATTTAGTGTGTTTGAAATATGTAACGCATTTTTCATAGAACATCTCTCTCACATAACGCGTTCCGCTCGTGAGCGCCTGACTTCTATGCAATTCTCATAACGTATTTTGAAACATGTTGGTTTAGCGTCAAGCTGAATAGAAATAAATAACAATTAAATCTCAAACGTTAAAGCTAAAGTAGTACTGATAATTTTTTGAATGATTTCATATCAACATATCATGATTTTCAAATTAATTTTATTTATGAAATTAATTCACATTGGACTTTGAGAATGAAGCAAATATTATTAAGTAAAAGCTCAAAGAATAAATATGACTGACATTATCTACAATATAACACAGGTTGTCTCATAGCGTCAACATTTTGCAAAAAATAAGTCAGAAATTAGGTCACGGTTGCTTGATCATGTTCAACTCATTATCAAGGCAGGAAACCACCTGTAAAATTGCTACTGGCTATGAGACACACAAAACATACATTTATTTATTTAATTAATGAAGGAATCTTAACAGCTCAATCATTAAAATATTAAAGCTCAGTGCACATTGCATAAACCAATTACAAAGATTCACAAATTTTTGAGGCGTAATAAATCATGTACAATGTTGAATAAGAAAATATTTGAAAGCTAAGATGTTATAATAATCAACAAATAATATTTAAGTAAAATAATGTTAATAGATGAATAAATTAAACACAATTTTCAAGAAACTTTACAAGAAATTTCAAAAATTAAAATTTTTACAAGAAATAAATTATAAACAATTTTCTGGATAGCGGCATTCATTTTGCATTCGGACCGAAAATCTTTGGTCCTTTGAAACTTAAGAGTCTCCATACGCGTCTTATCATGGAAGCACTCGAAATCTACAAGCACTCGATAAATATTAATACAGATGATGGTCTAAAATTAAAAACATCTTGGTATCCGGCGCTACATAACACGTAACACATAAACACCAAGCTTCGGACACGGCATTGCTTTCCAATACTTAACACAACACCGAAAACGTTCTCACCCTGCTTTCGACACGGTATTGCAAGCCAATACTTAACCACAACACCAACAGTCACAACAACACATCATCCCTGATGATAAACCCTGCAATGGGTTATAAACAGTTAATGAGTTTTGATAGTAGGTAACATTGGGATAGGAATGGAAGGGTGAAGAGGTAGGAGTGCTGAGTTATTTCACGATATATATAACAGTTTACGGCCACTTGTTTTTATGTTTTTCTCTGTGAGATGAAGTATAGTTTTAAAAAATTCTATTGCTTCTCAAATCCAACAAACTAACTAACTTACCATTACGCCGTTTCCCGATGGGGGTAGGCAAAAAAGATAGAGTGCCATACTCTTCTTTCATGATATACAACTTTCGCTTCATCTACATTCATACATCTTCGCATGAAAGCTCGACGGTTGTTGAGGCTTCTAACAGTACCGTATTCCAGTATCTGGTTAATCTGGTCATGCCACGTCTTCCGTGGTCGCCCTCTCTTTCTGGCGCCGTCAACACGTGCATTATATATCTTTTTTACCACTCTTTCCTCATTCATTCGTTCAACATTCCCAAACCACCTGAGCGACCCTATTTTTATTCTATGTATTATGCTACGATCAGCTTTACATTCATTCCTAATATCTTCATGCTTTACTCATACACAAACGTCTAAGGGATCTCATCTCCACTGCATTCGATCTACTTTCGTTCCTCTTCTGCCGGCTCCAGGCGCTTCACTTCCATACATTAATCCAACAAGTTGCCTGAAAATCGCGCCTCAGAACGGGTGAAACACTAATTACGAAATAATGGCTTCTCCCGACTTTGTCCGCCCTCTGTACTCTCGCTCTCAACAATTATTGTTGTGTCATTGGTCCCGCGAGCGGCGTGTACCAGACTCGAAGCCCGTTTTTAAGCCAATTTCCTTGCGCCTCGCCCCCGGTGGCGGTTGACCCCAGCCGGCAGCAGCCCTCCGGCCTGGCGGCCCGCCAAGGGTTGTTAGCGGGGGCGGCAGGACCCGTTCGTTATCTGTCGCTGGCGTAACGGAAGCAGGTGGAGCCACCGCGGGCGATACAGCCTTATAATGGGGAGGTTATGTTCTTGTTTGATCATCCCTTTGTTTATGCGACGTTACAACAGGTGATGTTGCTGTTCAGATGTATCTTTATTTTATTTTGTCTTCCTTTCTTTTAACTCGTGGCGTCTGCTTGCTTGTTTGCTTGACGAAAAAACTTTGGATCGATTTTTAACCCTTTTTCCGTGATACAATCGAGCTGAAATTTTTCAAGTAGACTCGTAGCGACGATCAAGAAGATCTTTCAAATTTTCGTTTAAAAAAAAATAATTATAGCATAATTTTGAATTTTTAGAAATTTTATTGTTTTTTTCAAATTGGAAACAATACAAATGAACCACCGTATCAAAAAAAGTGGATTGCTCTGTGGACAAAAATAAAAATTAATCAATTAATAAAAATGAGAACTACATATAAGGTCGATATATTCACGGAAACAGAGGGTTGCTATAGCTTAGTAGTCAGAGCACCGGCCCCGGAAAGGAAGTGACCTGGGTTCGAATCCCAGTAGTAGCGTAATATTTTTTCGTGAATTAGATTTTTCTGTATGTCTGTCTAATTGATTAATTAATTTGGTTTCATGTTTTAAGGTTTTCACGGCCACTCAGAATCTTCTGGTTTGTGTCTTCTGGGGTATCATGCCGTATTTATACGACCTTTCTGATCAACGTGTCGGGTTGCAGGGCCCATCATCAGGACCGATGTCATCCCTGATGATGGATGCAAAAGGATTCGGAACGTTGGCCAGAAAGGTCGTTAAAATACGGCACAATAACCTAGAGGACACAAACCAGAAGACTTATGAAATTGGTTTTCCCATAAAGGGAACGTTCCGAAGAGGTAAACAGTGTACTCCCAAAGCACTCGTAAATAAAATGAAATAATTTATAAAAGTTTAGTGTTGACATTAAAGGAGGCTCTGTTCGATTGTTGCGTCCCTGGGGGACGTTTTTACAATTGGGTCGGAAAATGTTTAAGTTGTGTTTTATTATTTATGGCAGAATTACGGCTTCTGGGGTTCTCCCAGGGGAGACCTTAGGGCTTCGGCTGGTCTCCTCTCTGCCATTTCGATAATCATTTGGACTACGCTAAGCGATACTTTAAAAAAAGCTCGGTCTATTTGTGATTATCTCAGTTGGCAACCGTGTGACCTGAATTGCGTAGATTTTCTTAAATGCTGTTTATTATTAGTAAGGATAAATAATTCTAATTATATTTCTGCGCCCATGGAAAGGGACAGCATGAGAAAAATTTCAGTACCATGTACATGTTGAGCTTCCGATCACAAGACAAACTAGAGATCAGTTTGAGATGGGTGTACATGACGATCGATTTAACAGCGACAGCGGATATGTGTGCACAAACTTTCATATTTTTTCTTAAAAATTTGAAAATGGAAGGCAAAAAAAAATTATTCTCTTTATATAAATAAAACTAACTTAGTTAAACACCATATATATTTATTTTCAAATCCAACCGGGTTTCGCTACGACCGTACCTTCTTCAGGGAGAATCTTAATTGCCTAAACATAAAAAAAAATGTGTTTATATACTAGTGTGAAAGGTGAAAGAACGGAGTGCCACTAGTGGGGGTAGGGGGTGGGATTTCTCAGGGAATATTACTAAACTAATATTGAACCTATGGTCTTCTTCAATTAAATGGTTAACAACAAAATTTATTCCATTTAAACTGCAGTAGGATAGAAAAAAAATTTAAACAATGAACGAAACATCAACGATCAACGAACTATTATCTTTAAAGAAAGACGCTTCCATAAAAATAACTAAAAAATAGGAAGTTTTTTTTTAATAGCCTGAAGAACTACGAGTGATAACGGTGTACGATTTAGTTAGTCAATAAACTCAAAATCATCAAAATATAACCTTATTGTTTGTTCTACATTTTATTTATTTATTTATTTATTTAACGCCCTTATGGGCTTTTACAATATACAGAATATTTTTTTTTAAAATAACATAAGACAGTTAAAATAAAAATACAGTTAAAAGTTGCAATAATAATAGTTAAAAGGTAATAATAATAATAATAATAATAATAATAATACAGAAAACATAAGAAAAACATAAGATAAAATAATAATAAAGTTAAAGGTACAAATAATAATAGTTAAAGGTAAAATAGAAAGATTTATTGTCCATTTCCATTTCGTTGGGATGTAAACAATCGTATCAGCTTTGTCCTATAAACAGTTATACTATCAGCAAAAATGTCAGCCGCCTCTGCATGCTCATTCCCTAATGATCGTAATCTGGGAATTACAGAGTTTGCTAATGCATTAGTTCTGACATTTCCACTATAATAGAACAATGCACTGTGTCTTGATGACCTCGATGGAGCATATAAGTTGATCAGACTAATAAAATAATTACAGAAAATAAAATGTTTTTCACAGAACCCATAGAGAAAACTGTAACATCATTGCCGAAAATATATCGTAACGATTTTTAATAAACTAATTACGAAAATTGTATTACGTTGCGTAATGGGGGATCCGAGCGCCTACCTGGGTCTAGCATGTTCATTTATGTTCGTTCATGTACCCGAGTGACTAATTACTAGTTAATGAGGTAGATTTACGAACACGCATGTGTCTACGGCCACACACACCTCGCCCAGTGTACACAAGCCGGGGAGAATTCTTATCTACTTGCCAGAACACGTGTGTATTTAAGGGCTACCTTCACCATCCGCCCCCACCTAATTAAGCCTTCCATCAGCCTCTTTGGTAAAGGCAATTTCCTTCTTTGCCGACCCGACCAATGCTTCGCTCTCTCGAACCAATCTCTTTTCAGCACATACGTACAGCAAGTCAGGCGAGGTTAAATTGTGTCTTTATTTGCTGTCTCCCCGTGTAAATAGCCACGGAATGACATGTCTTTATTTACATGTTACAAGAAACTAAATTAAATTTTAAATATCGAACATTTGAAAAACGTTTTTCACGGCATATTAAAATAAGGTTTTTTGCACCATCAAAAATATTACAGTGAAACTTTTATCACATGTCTCAACTTTCTAATTAATTCCTTAATTATTTTTGTTTATCCATCGTTACACGCGATTGTGAGAAGGGAAGGATTTAGATGGAATCAATATATTATTACGCCAGCCAATGTCGTATGTTTCAGAGGCGGTCGGTGACTTTTAATAAAAGGGATGCTGGATAATATATTAACACCTACAATCGAATATACTAGCCCACGAACGAGATGCAACTAGTAACGAAAATAGTCTATCAAACTATCTCTTTAAATCCTTTACGCTACGTGACAAATCAATTTTAGATCCACAATGTCATGTGTCATTCGTATTAACGAAAAATATAATATAATCCATGACTTACCTGAGTATTCATTTACTTAAACTTGAGCTCGATTCGACGCTCCTTCTTCATAAAATCATCGATCACACGGTCGTGAAATGTTGTCTTCTCTTTTAAGGCCAGCAGGAGTGTTTTCTCAATAGAGATGATAGCAAGGGAGGAAAGTCGGTCCTCACCTACTGTGCTCCGGTTATACGTTTTAATCCTTTTCATTGTGGAAAATGATGGTTCGGCTGAAGCACTCGTTGCAGGTCTGGTTACGATAAGGTTCATCAAGCTATACACTTCCGGAAGAACATCTTTTAAATCGTTCTTGATCAAATACTCATTCAATTCCGCCAAGGTTCCCAAATGAAATTCTGATGAGGAATATATATAAATTAGTTCGCTCTTTAGTCTTAAAAAATCAAAGTATTCTCCATAATGTTTTTGTAAGCAATTCAAATAAATTTCCGGGAAACATTTTGTAAATTCATTGAATTTTGAAACATCTAGTAATCCCATGAATATCAAATTTTCTATGTCTGCAAATCGATCTTGGATATGTTTCGTCAAAACATCTATAATTTCAATGTACTTTCTATTGTAAAACATCTTCCTGTCACCAGTTTCTTGTCGTCTTCCTCTTGGATGAATGTCGGAAAAGCCTTCTTCATTTAAAGTTAAGCAAAATGAAAACTTTGTGAAATACTTCTAAATGAAAATCGAAACTAAAATCAGACAAATAACTATGTAGTCCTGTTGCACTAACGACGGTATCGGAATCCCATTGCTCATCATCGTTCATCATACTAGAAAAAAGGTCTTTCAGTTCTAATTTATACTCCGTCACCATCCTTAGAATTCTGCTATTATAATTCCATCTTGTAGGAGCTGATGTTGGAAATCGTTTCTTTATTTTATGGTAGAGAGCGGAAATTCGCCTAGAAGATCGGCAGAAAAATGACGAAAAACTTAGTAATGAATCGAAAAACATTTTGCATTCACGGATCCAGCTTACTGACTGAGATAGCACTAAATTAAGTCTATGCGCGTAACAATGTACAAATATGGCATTTTTACAAATATTTTTCACTTTTGATTGTACACCATTATGCTCACCTACCATGACACTAGCGCCATCGTAAGTTTGTGCAATCAGTTTGTTTTTACAGTCAAAATTGTTTAACCTATTTTCGATGAGATTAAAATGTGCACCGGCAGACCTATCAGGGCTCACGTCTGTAAAACCCACAAATCTCTCTTCAATACTACCATTATTTTCATTAAGGTAACGGAATATTGTGGACATTTGGCACTTCTGAGAAATATCGGTAGACTCGTCAACAATAATAGAAACATATTTTGCAAGCCGTATTTCAATTTTAATTTCATCTAAAATAATGTTTGATATAGAGGCAATCAAGTCATTTTGAATATGATTAGATGTTCCAGTAAATATTTTGGATTTTTCTAGGTGAGTTTGTAGAAGACTATCAGATGTACTCAGTAAATATAATGTTTCGAGATAGTTTCCTCTATTATTGGAATCCGATGATTCTCGATGACCCCTTAAAGGCAGCTCTTGCTTTGTCAAAAAACAAACTACATCAATTAATTTCGATAAGATGTATCTGTTAGCCGCCACGTTTCTATTATAATTGTCGACACTAGTTTTATACTGAGCACTAAGGAAATTCTCAATGCGATTTTCTTTACCGAACCGTTTTAACTTGACACACGCGTCGATATGTTGTTGAGAGCACTCGTGTCTTTTCCTTGCCTTTGAAAGGTTATTTAAATCGTTAAATCCGTGCTTATTCCACACATTAGTACTATTTTCATTACAAAATATAATACACGGCCAGCAAAATAGTTTGGAGAATTTAGCACATCCACAAATCCAAGAAACTTGTGAAGAAACAGAGTTTTGAAAATGTCTTAGAAACGATTTATTTCTAGATGTTATGTTCAAAATTGGAGTCGGTTTTCCAATATCTAGAATGTGTTTTTTTTCCGCAAATGGTCGAGACACAAAACTTTTATGCATTAAAGATTCAATTATACACTCACATAATTCACTATTTTTGTCAACAGCCTTAGAACACGTTGGTGAAGTATCCATGTTACTTGCTGTATTCATATTTTATTTAAATTATGAATTAAATAGATAACGATATTAAATGTTTCAATAATTTGGGCATTACCCAAATATTCAAGCTAAACAAAATGTCAAAAATGCGTCACACAAACAAAATAGGTATTCAAAACAATCCGCCGTTTCGTAATATGTATGTATCTAGCAGGACATAAATCTATTGTATAATAATAGAATTCCCTGGTTTTGACAAAACTTTTTATCGTATTGTAATTAGATAGTACTGTTTACAATAAAATAACAAGACAAGTACGTACATAATAATAAGTGACGGAACTGCCCAGCTGCTCGGCTGTTTACGGCGGTCTTCGGGAATGGAATCGGAATGACTTAAAATTTGAAATTGCCAGCAGCGGGGGTGAGAGAGCGTATGCCGTTCTGTGCATTAAAAATGTAGCATTAAGGTCGCTTTTTGAACTTTGGATGCTCTTGACGAACGCGTATACACCATCCGAAGATCTAAACAAGCAGAAGTGAATGCGCATGCGCGAAAATCGAATATTTTATACTCTGTGTGGATACGGACGGCGCGAAAGATTCCACTGCTGTTGGTGTTTGTTTAGGAACGCGGATTCATAGTATGAAAGCTAAGAATGTATGTGTAATTTTGACTCACTCCGTACGCGCGCTGTATTGTTACGACTGTATAGTATATGAACTGGACTAATTTATTTTCTGCAGCGCTGTTTTCGGCTAGAAACAAAAAGTCTAAAGCTTATTATTAATATTTAAAGCATTAACTTTGTAATTAGACTAGTTAGTTAGTTTAAAGCTTTTTGTCTCTAGAACACAAGGGATGAGGAGCATCCAAAGCATGTATGAAGCGACCGCGCCTGGTATATTTCTGCATTTGGATAATTTATGCTGCCAGTTAAAAAAAAACATTTTAGAGTACATTAAAAAGATTAAAAAATATAGTACTACGAACAAACTGATATTAAAAAATATTCAAATTATATTAAACTGGATATTAATCGTTGTTTTTAAATATTTTCGTGGAATATTTTAAAAATCCGTGATTTAATTGTCATAGAAAACAGCCAACTGTGACGCGGAAATATATTTTTTGTTCTGGCGATACCGCTTTTTGACGTTTGAGCGCGTTTGACGCAGTTTGGCGTAAGCATGTTTCTCTTCTCAATCCCTTTTGTTTTTATATTTTTGCATATTCATTAACTATACGCTTTCTATTTTTTTAAACTGCGAAGTGAACTTAATGTCATTTTACGCCTTGACAGTTATTGTATTGATACAATATTCATGGACCGTGTGGCGTGTAAGTGTTCTAAAAAATTTCCAAAATTATTCAGAGATGACACTTATAACAATTTTGCAGGTTATCCGTACCTCACTCAAAAATATAATGCGCACATCAATGTTGAAAATATGTAATTTTATCGATAAAAATATATATAAATAAGAATTCGAAAGTTGTTTCATTTTTTTGTCTGTCACTGACAGCTCATCCTCCGTCAAAAAATCTATTTGTATACAATAATTTTGCCGCGTTGCTCATTGCGGTCTGTTGCATAACGGATGATGCGTCTGACTACGGATCAGAAGATTCCAGGTTCGAATCCTGGCAGGAACGATTTTTTTTTTTACGATCGAGAATATTTTGTTTGTTACTGAATAAACTAGCAGGAAGGCAATCGGCTATCGCCGATTGCTTATTGCTAAGCCCTGCGGGCGGCTATTGTGGACGCTTCGCTGCCAATGGTGGCCGCTCCGCGGCCAATTGTGTTTGATGTGCAGCAAACACAATTGTTTACCTATGCCTACGTCAGCCGCTTCGTAGTCGAATGTATCTGGAAAATTTCCATTTCTGCTATTGTGGCGCGGCCAATTAAGTTTGCTGCACATGTTTTATATTTTTTATATTAAATTTTTTTATTATGTAACAAACCAAATTAAACAAAGAGTAATTTTTTATAATTATAATGTTGTATAACATGTTCAAAATATTAATATTAAAACTCCGCTCTGACTTATAAATCAGTTAGAAATACTGAATAAATACTTTGTCTTAATTATATCTAAACTACCCGTAATTAAAAATTGAAATTAGCTAGATAAAATTGGCCGTGAAGCGGCTGACGTAGGCATAGGTAAGCATTGCTGCACATCAAACACAATTGGCCGCGCAGCGGCCACCGTTGGCCGTGAAGCGGCCACAATAGTCGCCCGCAGGACCAAGCAGTAAGCAATCGGCGAAGCCGAATGCTTTCCTGTTAGTTGGAATAAATATGCAACACAATATGGAAGTTAAAAAACTAACCAATAAAAACCAAGTTTTTATTATACTCCCTTTCTTTGTAAAATATAACAACAACAGTACCTATTATGTGTACTGACGGATTAATTCAAATTTAGAAAATATTCCGCAACGTTATCGGGCCGCCGTTGCTAGTAATCAAACTTTTATAATGATTCCAATTTGAAAAAAACTATTAAAAATTTGAAAAATTCAAAATTATACTCTAATTATTATATAGATCTTCTTGATCGTCGCCACGAGTCTGCTTGCAAAGTTTCAGCTCGATTGGATCACGGGAAAAGGGTCAACAATCGATCCAAAGTTTTTTCGACGGCAAGATGGAACTGGTTAAATCAATCGCCCTTTGGCGATCAATTTAACCAGTTCCATCGTAATCAGTTGCATTGAAGATGAGTGAAATGAGAGATGAGAGAGATGTTTCTTTTCAGAATGCTATTAGCCTCAAAACTAAAACTTCACTTTTAAATTTAAAAAACTTACTCATAAAAAGTTTTTATTATACTCCCTTTCTCATTTACCAGTTGAAATAGGTTTCGCACCTCCTCCACGCATCAGGCTCGAGTCGGGCGACCCTACGAGTTAGAAGAAAGGGAGTAATTAAAACCGTTAAAATTTCGAAAAATCCAAATGATTGTATAATAATTTTAAAAAAAAAATGAAAAATTTTAAGATCATTTTTATCGTCGCCACGAGTCTGCCTGCAAAGTTTCAGCTCGATTGGATCACGAGAAAATGTTTAAAAATCGATCCAAAGTTTTTTTGGCAGACAAGCGACAAGCAGACAAGCAGACGCTGCGAGTTAAAAGAAAGAGAGTAAAAAACCGACAGATGTCCGATAAAAGAACGCATCGGCATTTTAATTTTTTTTTAACAGTTAAATTTATTTTGTAAAACTGAATGATTATTGTATTATAAAAATATTTTTATAAAATTGTGTTCAATACTGGATTTTATCCCCAGGGGATATCATCAATCAAGATATATTATAGATGTCTCATAGAGACAAAGCAAAATTTTTAAATAGTAACCATACGTTACCGTACCTATGGTAGTCTTTTTGGGTATCCTTAGGGCTTACAACTTGTCATATGGCCGGCTTAAGTGGTAATGTTCACCAATTCCACCCATGAAAGTTTTGTCTCTAAAAAAATAGCTTCGTCTCTATGATACATCTATAATATACCATGATTAAGAGCGGTCGTTGAAATATGAGAAAGAATCTTGTCATCAAATAGTGATCCATGACATTATCCTTGACAGACAAGAGAAGCAAAATAAATAAAATTACGTAAAAAAAAAAAATTAAAAAGTGTGAAAAACACAAAATATCCCGGTACTTTAGTACACGATCCATGTGATGGTCTAACTTCCTACTTCTTTTCTAACTTCTATTTTCTGTCAGCCATCGGCATCCTCTTCCATCCAAACGCAGAATAAAAGAAACGCCGATTTCGCTCGCTATACGCCCGTCTCCTGCTCCTGAACGAAGGCAAGCTTGATTAAGCGAGAGATCATGATGATCATGATTGATCATGACTGGGATCTTGATCAATCATCATGATCCCAGTCCCCAGTCTTGAGGGACCAAAATATGGAACACTATGGCGTCTTGCCTTCGCCTAATTTGCGCATAATACTGAAGTGTAATAGGAGAACTAAAATAACAAAAATGTCGAATGCCCTAGGACTAGAAACCGTAAATCAAAGAATAAAATGTAATGTAATGGTGCAAATATTTAAAATTTAACATGGATTAATACCCAAATACTTTGATGACAGGATGAAGCTGAATAAGGATTTTCTTTCCTACAATACAAGAGGAAGCGACAACATAAGACAACCAAAGAAAAAGAAAAACACCTCACGAAATTGTATGATGTATGAAGGTATAAAAATCTTCGAAAGCCTGCCAAAGGAAATTCAAAACATGGAGATTCTAAGGAGGTTTACACTGAAGTGCAAAAATTTTATTGTAAAAACTTTTAAATGATTAGACGGAATGCAATATGTCTAAGTGAAATCATATATTAGCCTAACAACATTATGTGTGGAACTAAATAATTAAGATAAATTAAATTAAATTTTTGATATTGTAACGAGTCCTCAATAATATTTCACTTTGAAACAACACTATAGAATTCTCTAGAACAACGTTCTGGAATCATCTACAAACATATGGTACAATCTAGAATCAACTAGAGCATTCTTGTAGGCACTAGAGTTTTGAGGAATCGCTAGAAATATAAAGAATGTTCTCGAAGATACGAGAAACCAACGTGTTTCTTATAAAAAGCAGGGCCAGTTCCAGAATGTATGTAATTAATATAAATTAACTTTGTTTAAACCACTTATTTATTGAAAAAAATCAACATGCTTCAAAGCCAATGGCTTATTATTTATTATTTTTATTTTCCTGGTGAAGAAGCCATTGGCTTTGAAACATGTTGATTTTTTTCAATAAATAAGTGGTTTAAACAAAGTTAATTTATATTAATTATAATTATGTTACCACAAAATAAATTTGCTACATTTGAAGAAGAATCAGAATGTATGATTTGATGTTTCTTCCGGTGCGATATTAGCGAAAAACTGTAGCGATCTGTGTGGCCAGCGCAAGTACAAACCGAGCTAAATACCTACAACGTATGATAGTAGAACTTTTTTTTCGCAAGCGTTAACAAGCGATTACAAAGCGTACATAGACGAATGATAAATTGCAAAATATTGTAAATTCGGCATTAATGATTAAATTTATTTCGTGTCCAGTGACTTTGTTAATTTATTATGATAATTGATAAAACCGTAATTGATTTCCGAGTGTTTAAAAACAACACTACTGAAAATAATTGAGCTGACCTTAAAATCTCAGACGGAACAAGCTGTGCAAGTTTTACGATGCCAGAAGCCAACATTACATTTTGCACAGACAGATTTTCAGCTTAATAATTGAGATTTAGCTTATATTTAACGAAATGACGATTAATCGTCTTTTCCAACTTATAAATTACCTTTTTAGAAGACGAGATAATTATTTAAACTTCCCCGAGACACCTTTAATAATTTCCCCTTGAAAGTGAAGTTGAACCGAATTCCTGTGAGAAGCTACGCACTAATGACCACCAATTCTATCCAGCATCAGAAGCAAAACCATTTCTCTTTGATTCAAAACTGGTTCGGCTCTCGGATATAATTACTCCCTTTGCTTCCTGAAAGATCCCCCGCACCCCGCGATGAATTCAAAGCCTTAACCCTTGCAGGAGTGGGAATGAATATTGCCTATAAAGTTATATTTCTTTGGGGGTTGGTGAGAGGTCTGCCAATCCTCAATTAATGTTAAACATTAATTCGGAGATGGCAGACCATGTGAGATCAAAAGGACATCACTTCGTCAGTGATAACATGTTAGAAAATATAGAAAATAATCTAAATAATGATCATGCACTCAACATACAAACACCACCTATTACATCCCCCCTCCTATCCATACTACCCCCGCCCAGCAGCCACTTTCATTTTTAGACTACCCTTCCCTCGCTTTCGACCACCCCACCCCATGTACTAGATAAAATGTCTTCTAGTCTTAAGAGTTAGTATATTACTAAAGACGATGCAGCAAGCATCGAAAACGTTTTAATCTTTTAATTAAAGGTCATTGTGTGAGTAAGCAATGTTGTGTTATTCATAGTTAATTTAGAACTCTTTACTATTTTTTAAAGAGGGCAGTAAACTAAATAATGTAACATTATTTTGTTCACTCAAAAAACGAACCAAACGCCATTGATCAATAGTTAGATATTAATGTTCAACATGTATAAAGTGAAGAAGTAATGCTCGAATCTCAAAGGCTTGATGTGTACATGGACGAAGCCAAAAATTTACTCAATCTCATCCGTAAACCCTGTTTCAGATATTATTTCGAGGCAAAATTATACCATCAGTAGACTGGCCATTAAAAACTAACTAACTAACCATCACGCCGTTTCTCCCCAGGGGTAGGCAGATACGATTGAATGCCTTCTATCCTGGCACACCACTTTTGCTTCGGCCACATTCATACATCTTCTCATCCAAGTTCTACGGTTGTTGGGGCTTTTAACGGGGCCATCCTCAAACACTTGTTGTATTTGATCGTGCCAGGTCTTTCGCGGGCGCCCTCTACTTCTGTTGCCTTCAACACTCGCCTCAAATATTTCCTTAACCATCCTTTCCTCGTTCATACGTTCCACATGACCAAACCATCTCAGCTCTCCATTCTTTATTCTGTCTACCACACTACAGCCAGCATTGCATTCACGTCTAATTTGTTCATTCCTTACTCTATCGACCCAATATTTTCCACACAAGCGTCATCAATCTCATCAGTAAACCCTGTTTCAGATATTAATTCGAGACAAAATTACATCATCCGTAGACTGGCCATTATAATCTGAGGTACACGACGTTTGTTTAACCATGTGACAGGCATATTTCCTAATCCAGGTCACCGAGCATAATGTTCTTCGAAGCGAAGTAACGATTGTGGCAGTTCGATACTGAATAAGAAAAATTGGCATCCGAAAAGAAGTTAACTTTACACGGCTTGTGAGCTGGAAGGGTGCCAATAGATTGATTACAAAAACTGGAAAATTGAGGAAGACCTGATGAAATGAATAGGTTGTCTATGTATCTGGAAAAGATGGAGAATAGATAAACTTTACTCCTCGTTAGAAGAATCATTTTTTCACCTTGCTACCGTTGCACAGCAGAACTCCATTATCGTCTGATCACACGATCGTTTGATGGAATACTTTTTGAAATATTTTTTTGCTGCTTTATCTGTTTATGTTCCAATTTTAATTAAGCGCTACTACGCCTCAAAAAAACAAACAATCTATTTTTGCCATACATGTTTGGTAAGGAATCAAAGATGCCATAATAATTTTCCAATATCTTGTAAAGTCTCTCAAACGACAGCCAACTCGATAATGATCAGTCGATCACCGGTTGCTAATTTCCTTTTTTCATATTCTAATGTACCTATGTGCCACAGTTCTATATGCCGAGCGAGAACTATCAAATTTTCGTTAAAAAAAAAATAATTACAGTATAATTTTGGATTTTTAGAAATTTTAATGTTTTTCAAAATTGGAAACCATACAAATGTTTGATTACTACCAACAGCGGCCTGATGACGTCACGGAATATTTAATATATACGGTATGTGTAATAGGTACTTCACTACGAATTTCGAAAATTTATGACAATTGGTTCACAGATGACAGCAAAATTCGGTTTTTTGGTAAGAAATCAAATAATCATTTATTTATTTTAGATTTCTGCTACATTACTTAAATCTGATTCAGACGATTCAAAATCATTTGATGCAGGAAATTAATAAGGAACGATATTGCCGATAATTGAATCTATCAAAATCTTGATTACATTGACTGACAAATGTTTTTAGAATTCAATCTTCAAAGCATGAAGTGTCTTATCAAAGCTCAAAACATCTGACATTTTAGAAACATATTAAATTCCTGTAAGTTTAGTGTTATGTTATGTGTTTTAATTCGCCTTAAATTGTTAAAATTTTTACTCGCCAAAAGGAATGTAAGAGGAAATAAAACGAAAAGAAAATTCAAATGGAGATAAAGACATATTTTTAGAGATTTTTGACATAGATATTTTTCTAGACACGTTTCATTTCCAGTCAATCAATTATTTAATTACATGATGGTAAACTTAATTTACAAAGAAAGGGAGTAAAATAAAAACTTGGTTTTTATGGATTAGTTTTTTATATTTTAAAATACCTAAAAATTCAAATTATTTTAAAAATACATTTGCGCCAGGAAAATATGAAATGCAAACATAAAAAAAATACACAAGCAATTGTGTTTCAGTAACAAAGGAAAGAAGAATATCAGAAAAATAAGTCTCCCTTTCGAAACCTACGCACGTTGCGCGCGATGGGCACTAGGGCGTCTGTTGTTGTAAATACATAATGTTAAGACTTTAACAACAAGTTAAAACGGTTGCTGGGTGAAATGTTGTAATTATTTTTGCATAATATTTATATTCTTGTTATTCGTATGAAACAAAAACACGATTATGTAAGAGCGCCTCAGGACTATTCCAGTTTATCGTGTGTAATGCTATTTCTGCCCACCTAAACGTACATAATACCCATCTTTCTATCTATCTGGATGGCACGAAATGCTTACGTCACTCACAAGTAGACCTTGACCTTCAAGTGACTCCTCAGTTGCCCCTTCTTCACTGAATTTCTCCCCTACATTGATCATTATCGTTGTTTTAGTTCAGCCCGCTATTGCAGACATAAACGTAAAATGCCACATCGCTCATAATAGACTTAGCTTCTAACTGTTAAGCAAATTACTGTTACTTTGAGAGTAACTTTTACGACAGCTATGTTTTTACCGTTTTAATGTATTTTCACATAGAAACGAATGTTTTCTATTATAAGGATACACAAATTTCGTTTAAATTGGTGTATTTGTGTTTGTTATGTATATATTTTAACTTCGTAACTGTGATTCAACTTTTTTCAGACTTTTTAATAAAAAATCCGCATCCAAAATACATATTTTTTGTCAAATATTTTTTTGTTCACATATCAGGGTCACAATGTAGGAGGTTTATATGATTGAAAGTCACCACTAGAAGATAAAAATGAAAAATTTATCAAGTACCAATAGGTGTATTAACGTACGAAGGAGTCCTGGGCTCCTGGGCTAAATACAGGCTCTCTTCGGTGTTTAATATATGAAAAGTAGGCAGGTCGCAATATACATGTACGAGTTGTTTGTTTAGATGGCAAGCAAGTAGTGCACACAGTTATAGGGAGATGAATCAGGCTAAAGCAAAATGATTTCGATGTCGTGCATACTTGACCCAAATGTGTGTTGCAAAAGTGTCTTGCTAATTTAGTAGTTATTTTAGTAGTAATTTAGTAGTAATTTAGCAGTATAATACTGCTAAGTAGGTTAATAGATAAGGAACACAATAATGCAAAACAAAATAATGTAAAGTCACTGGCTTTATGTAAGTGCACCAACTGGAACACAACAGGTCACATCGTATCAAACCTCCACCGATTTATAAAGACTCCGCCCTCGTTCCAGGTGGACTTCCTCCCGTTGCGCTAGCTCTCAGTCCTACTCTGTTATTTTACTAGTTCACCTCCACTTGCTCCCGCAGCCAATCTCCGGGTGAGAAATAAACATCCACTCGCAATCGCAACACTCTTCCATTCCACTAACTCCACCACTCCTGCCTTAAATATTCAATACAGAAAGAAAAGCAACTTTCAGATACGAACTGAACATTTTCAGGTATGTGACAGTGTTATTTTATATGGCAAGGTAGTGCGCGCGTCACTGTTAACTGGCCAAAAGTCAAGAAAAAATTAAGCGCCTTTCGTGGAGCCATGAATGCGTGCCTTTAGCGTGTATTTTTAGGTAGGCTAGGACTCGACGGAAGGTCGCACTATACTTTTGGGAGGTACAGTCCCTATTTTCAACAAGTGTAAATGGCAACTGAGGTGATGTTAATAAACCTAATTTTGTGTGTACTTATGTAAATGCGTTAGAAGTAATACTTCTTTGGCACGCATAAAAAACCACGTGTCAAAACCATATTAAAGCAAAAACTACACAAATGTAAAAATATGCGTTCCCATTACCGTAGCGATTTTCTCTGAGGTTTCGCGATTGGCGTCATTGTATCCATTATTAAAGCTGATGCCTAGAATCGCATTGTAATTACAAGGATTTACCAGCGGACGGTAGACAAACATTAACAATAATGTAAAATACAGAAATCTGTACGAGAAGCCCTTTTTTAGGATTTCGATCACATAGTAAAATCGTAATTCAATAAACGGTTCTAATTTTCAATTCAATAACCAATCATTCGTCAGCTTTTGAATTGAGCACCTTAATGATCGGTACTTGATTCAAGATGGTCGACAATACAGTATTTATATTACTGGAAGACTAATTTCAAGCGAACAAATATTGACAGTTACGCAACAACCATAAAAAATGCATGAAATATACACATTTTACTATCTTTGACGGCTAACTTCTGGTGGCTAACTTTTGGATGTACGCGCACATTGTTGCATAGTAAACAACGTCACAAATTTCAGCTACACGTTGTGTACGCAACCATCGTTACAATAAAAATGTTACCCTCAATGTTCCAAAAGAAAAACTAAAAAAAATAATCAAGTTGCACTTAAAAGTAACTACAGCGCCAAATAATCAAAAAAAGATAACGAATAATTAATGAATCAAAAAACAAAATAATTCTTGTCTAGTCAGTTTTGAAAGTGTTAACCAGACCAGCGGGGAAGCAGATTACCGCCGTGGTGTGTCTTTGCTGTGGTTTTAATCTTGGCTAAGGTATTTTTATCTCGGTGCGGCGGGGGAGGCTACTCCCTCTCGCGGAGGCTTTAATCCCAATAAAGGTTTCTCTTTTAAATGCCCCAAAACGATATTAATGGATTTTATAATTTAAATTGTATTTTTCGTTGGTAACGGCCAATGCAAAGTTTATCACCGATATATTTAGTACGTATTCAAAGTATGAATTAAAATTAAATTATACAATCGGAGGGGAATTATTTAAATATTTTGACATTTATAAGTATGCAAACATAATTTTGTGTTAAGATGAAGAGAATGTCACAATGATCAAATAACTTTATTCCCGCAGCCTACAACCAGGTACGCCACACAATATTTTTCCCTACAACTTTTCAGCAACTTTCTTTGGCAACAATGCTCATTATCAAATGATGTTTAAACGAAAGTTAAATCGCCCCAATACTCGGTCAAACAGAAGTTCGAATTACTTAGTTAAGTTCGTTTCTTACTAGAAGTGCCTACTTTTGGCATAGTATAGTTGATGGAGATGGTCATTAATGTGAAGAGAGATGAGGAACAAGTCCGATTCTATCCAGGAGTCTTCCGGTTTTCGTGTATGGGTTGCGAGTTAGGTAGGGGTGTATTACGATATGTGGCAAGAATATAAAAAATACCCACTGTGGCATGAATAACTCTATTGGTATATTCACATTAGTTTATTTTAAAGAAATTAATTTCCTCGTTTCGTACGATAAAAGAATCGCTGGGTTCCAGCCGGGAACCGGGAGTAGATTTGATAATCGGGGAGATTGATTAGTTTCTTTTTACCGGGGTTGGAAAGAATAATGATGATGCGTACGGACAGTTGAACGGCTGAGGTAAGAATGGGCGCGGGCCTTTTGAACGTGGGCGGAAGGTACTTGAGACCTTCCAGGAGCTTTGCTCAGTAAAACCTTCCTATATGCTTTTTCGATTTACGTATCAGCACTTTTGAGGAGTTTGTTTTCTCACATTTTATGTTTATATATAATTCAATTCCCTCTTCATGCTTCAAACACATTTGATGTCTATTTGTCTATTTTCGACTATTTATATTTCCTTTTCCAGGCATTTGGTTTAAATCTCCACCACATTTGACAGCTGATGATAGTGACGAGGGTAGAGTAGCTCTCTCCTCGCTCTAAGGGAGATGAATATTAGAATATTACACAATATGAATCTCACTGGTTTTCAGAAATACATTTTACCTTTTGAATGTGTAATAATATATCATTAAGACTTCAACTAAACGAGTTGACGTATTTCTGATGCATCAGCGACCTCCCCAGACCGAAGAGTTGGTGAGATAAATAAACCTTTATAAAATTGACTAGTTGATTCATGTAACGTAACTATTAAAGTAAAAATAAACACATTTGGGTCTCGCAGACCTCAGGAAGGACAGGAGAGAAGTAATTAGAAGTAACGTTCAATCTGAGCCTTAAAATGATTCATACTATATGAAATCACAATGCCTTAAAATCATCTCACATCCAGAAATATTGCTATATTTTTTCTTTTGTTATTGGGAATTTTGAAAGCAGGGGCGTTATATTGGGAACGTGATGTTATTAATTAGTTTTTCCGAATTAAATTTTTTTTATCCATTGAAGTGCCAACGCATGATGTCAGATCACTCTTTATCAAGATTAACGTGTAATCGATAAAGTGTTTTTATTATAATATTTTTGCGTGACATAAAGAATTTAGATTTTTTGAAAATTGATTATCGAAAAGAAAATCTATATCTTTTAAAGAGTTAAGGTTGTTATTACGGTCGTTATACATATTTAACTGTAATTTCGGATTTTTTATACGCACCGTATGTATTACCGAGAAGCGAATCTCGACGTTTCGTTGGCTACTTATCAACGTTGAATAAGTATCCAACGAAACGTCGAGATTCGCTTCTTGGTAATACATACGGTGCGTATAAAATATCCAAAATTACAATTAAATATTTATATTTATGTTCTATCTTGTCTCTTGTATTTCCAATCTCTACGCAATAGTAATAATCGTTACATGAACGGCTTCTTAATGTTCTGCTGGAGAAATGTATATTTATTTTTTTAATATATACAATATTCATCCGCTAAATACAATTCGAATAAAATAAAAACCTTGCAAAAATTGGAAAAAAATCACAAGGTTTTTTACGGCGAATCTCGAGACATGGTGTGCGCAGGGTGTAATATTGAACCGAGATTTGTCGCTAAAGAATCTTTACCATTAAGGATCGTGGTGGTATGTGAACAACCATGTGATGGGAGTAATCCACTTTCTCTTATGGAGTTTTTTACCGACCACCGTATGCAGATTTGTGTAAGAGAGATCACGTAGCAATTGTAGGAGAGTGATGTTCATTGATCAGCGACTGGTCAAATGTTATATATGGTCAGTCCTGCTATACGGAGTGGAATCGTGGACCCTCAAAGTGAGTAGCATGAACCGGCTGGAGGCGTTCGAAATGTGGATACATCGGAGAATGCTTCGGATACCCTGGACGGATATGGTCAGCAACACAAGAGTTCTTCAAAGAGCTAGAGTGAATAGAGAGTTGCTGTCAAATATCAAAATCCGAAAGGTATCGTATTTGGGTCATGTGCTCAAAGGAGAAAAATATGAATTGCTCCACCTGATTCTTATGGGCAAGATAGAGGGTCGTAGAGGTGTTGGAAGGAGACAAATTTCCTGGCTCCGCAATATACGCGACTGGACGGGCATAAGAAGTGTTGGAGGGCTTTTTCGTGCTGCCCAGGACAGGGACGCTTTCTCTCGGGTGATAGTCAACGTTGGGGGGACCTGACATGACACCAAAAGAAGAAGAAGATGTTCATTCGTTCTTGCTGTTATTTTACTATTTATTCACATATATATTCTAATTTACTATATTTCACCATTTTGGGTTACAATACTAAAATACGAGACAGAAATAAGAGCATGGTTCACTAAACCGGGGCGGGTGACGGAATGAAACGACCGCTGGTCGTGTTAGTATTTTAGTATTATCAGGTAGTAAAAGGCATAAAAATCTCTAAAAAAGTCATAATATTCTGTTGTTTTAATAATTCCAAGAAGATGGGGCTGCACCTCGCCTTCACTAGCGCTCACATGAAATAAATATACAAAACATGGAGTTTTACAATTTTTTGGGACCCAGCATGGCTGAAAATGGACTGTAAATCTTGTTTATTGTCGTGAAATACTGCTTTTCGGGTGTTATTAAATTGCACTGGCATGTTGGAGTGATTTGTGATACACTCAGGAAGTGACGCTAAGCTCGTTTATTGAAAAATTCAATGACCAATCTGTTGCATACATCCATCCATCAAAATATTTTTGTAAAATGTTAAAAATAACATGTTGTGATTGAAAAAATATGTTTTACCCTTACAATTAGGAGTAACTAAATTATATTATATTTTTGATATCATTTTTGTAATAAAATTCGAACGAGAGCATTTTCATTTCTGAATACACACATACGTACTTTATTTTGAATTCTCAAGATATTGACAGGATAGAAATAGCCTTCCATTAATGAGTTATGAAGATAAGTGGAGCTATTTCTAGACATATTCTGTCTGTAGTAAGGAGTATTTATCATGCCATCTTTGGGATTAGACTGGAATATAAATAGATGATTTTGAATCTTTAATTTCTGATTCAATATGAGGTCCATTTTAATCCCAAGTAATCTTCATTTTTATACCTGAATACAATTTACGTAATCGAAGCAGCACACATTCCATCGCTTATGCGTACAACAGAAACTCCCATATATTTTACACCATCAAGTTCAGTAAGTTTAATGTATCTAGATGAACGTCTGTCGGAATGAATGAAAGAGACAAGAAATATAAGAGAGCGAACGCGCATAAAAGGGACGTGCCATCCTGGCGCGCGCACTTAGCAAGTAACCAGCACACGAGTGCTTACTACTTATGCTACTTGTAAACTGCAAGTAAGATTGTCGCGATTGATAAGTGGAAGATCGACTTTGTATCTGGACTCCCAACTCCCGATATCGTCACATTCTTAGAGAGAAGCATGGGAATATAACAGTTAACCTGACAATTACAATTACGAAGTACAGTAAATAGTTATAAAACATATGTAAACTTCATTCACCTGCTTTTCCGAATGTATTCAACATTTTTTATGATTCATCATTAAAAGTAAGCTTAAACCGAAATTTGTTTACAGCGTATTTCACTTTTTTCTCCGGGTGTATAAAATGAGTAGACATTGCCTCTAATTATGAGAATATCTCTGTAAATGTACTAAAAACAGAGTTAATATTCTAGGTATCGTTCCGTCATATATCTACGTATTCGATAAAATAATTACATTATTTAAGTATTGACGGGACACAACAAAATAAAATGTTTTCTCGAAGAAACTGACATTAATTTGTCAATATTTGTATGTATCGTAGGAGAGAGTGGTGCGGGGAGCGCAGTGCGCAGTAAGTAGTGCGGAGGACGCCAAATTCAACGGAATAATGATTTTCTCTTTTTTACGACCGACGCACGTTACACATCTTACACCTCTTTATACTGTCGTTTGTGGTGTTTTTCCTCCTTTTAGTAGTTAATAGTTATATACAATAATTGGCGTATATACTCACTTATGTAAATATATCAAACATTATTTAAATGATACCGAGAGGCTTTCGGTATGGTATTGCAAGCTAAAATTGTATCTTAACATCAACACTTACTCATCACAGCAGCCCTGATGATGAACCCTGCAAAGGGATCCGAAATGTCAAACAAAGAGGTTATGTATACTTGGCAGAATATATATTTTTAATGTGCAATTTATTTACACAGTCGTGCTTTACTTAACTGCCATAATTGATAAATACATAAAAAAGTCTTACAAAGAAAAACTTACTCAATAGATCAGATAGCAAAATTTTAAATATATGTATATAAATTGTCACGACATGGTAAATTAAGAGACACAGTATAAAATCGAAGTTTTCCGAACAATCTAGAAAGTTACGGCTTGTGAAGCAACAGCCGCCAGAGACCATAGAAATGAGTGAAACAGATATCGACAAGTGATTCAGCGCGTGACAAAATAAATACTAAAAAAATTCTAATCGGAAGGTTTTTTAGAAGAAATTATTTTAAACCATAAACTCTAGATGGCTAAATCTTTATTAAACTTTAAAAAATTTTCAAGAGGGTCATAAAAAGTCACCTAGATTAAATGATAAATGTTAAAAAATATTTTTTTTAACTTTGCATTCGTTTAAAATATAAAACAACTATTATAAACACTTTGTATTCGTACTGTATCTTTATTTGCTTGACAAGAATTTTCATTGGATGTATTTTGACCCAAACCCTTTGGGTCTGCAGGGTCCTTCAGCCGCCGGGGAGGCTATTCGGCCCGGGGATGATGTCATATTCAGGGCATTAAACAGGGCCGACGTATTCCTGGGGGTGCACACTGAACCCCGCCGTATGACGATGGAGATTGTGAAAATGGTTGAAAATATTTAAACACTGCTGACAGTGGAGAATCCACCTTACTGAATGTGTTTACTGTTAAAATTTTAGCATAAAATATGTAAGAAAATTTTGGTATTTTGAAATATGAATAGCTTGTGATTCAGTGGTTTTAGCCCCATTCCAGGAGACCAGCAAATTAGTCTTATTTTCATTTAAAAAGAGTTTAGATTAATTTGAAAATAAAAGCGATATTGATGGACACGTAAACCGTGTTTGCATCTCTCTGACTCTATTTTAACTTCTTCGCATCAATAAATATATAAATCTTCAACTTTCTTAATAATTAGTTCTGTAGGAAGATTCATACTGATTCAACGTGATTTTGAGGTCGTGCATACTTGACCCAATTCAGTGTTGCAAAAGTGGCGTCGACAAAAATAATTTAGGTGGGTTTCATAAGGTCTCAAGCAGTGTTGTGTTTTCTCGATAATATCGGAGTCAGGTCAGTATTTTATGCACACAATACTGCATTGATCAAAAATCAAGTAAATTCTTTGTCAACGACCTTGCTTGATTGCATCAGAGGTGATATATATATGAAGCTTTTACACGAAGAAGGACGGTAAATTGTGACGTCATCAAGCCACTCGCAACACTCTCATCTCAAGCGAATTTTTCTACACGCGTATTCTCAGTCTTACGCTGTACTTTTACTTGCATACCTTCACTTGCTCTCGGAGCTCTTCGGGCGAGAAATAAACAAAAACACGCAACCGGAACACGCCTTTCATTCTACGATTTTACCACGCCTTCCCTAAACTTCCTTCACCGTTCCTCCTTCTTTTATTTCTCCTATCCCTAATGGACCCAATATGCGAAACCTCTCATGTAGCAACAACGTTCGGCAGAGTTCTCTCACTCCCCTCCGCATAGTTTTCCACGCGACCGAGCAAGTCGCTCCAGAAACAACTCAACAATTTGAATACATTTCCCGCCCCTGAATAAAAACGCACAAGTGTCGCCTACTCGCAGACAATACGTACTCGGTCCTGCGAGAGGCTGATTGCCTTTAAAGATGTTGCAGCGTGATTGCTCTGGAGCGATGCCAAGCACGATCGGGAAGAAGAATATGGTTTCCGATTGCGGACCATGGGGGAACGTGCTGCCGGAAGATGGATGCAATAACTCTTGCGGCGGCGGGGAAAATACAGTTTCTGTAATATATTTTCCTGGTCATTAATGCAACGTAAAAACAACGTAAACACCTTTACGAAGGAAAAATATACAGTATGTAATTATTTAATAATAATATTTTATTAAAGATTTTTAGTGATGCATTTAAGAAAAATATTTGAATATACAAATTTTATATCTCGTAAATTATTACGATCTAGCAAAAAGCACAAGTTTACCACGAATTATCATTGTTTTTATAGATTGGCTGTCAAATTAAATGGAGATATTCAATTAAAACCTTCAACTGTATTGGGATGTATGCACAAGATTAAATACTATGTTCCGATACAGACTATGAAAACTATATATCAATCTTTAGCGGAATAGGTAATAAGGTATGGAATAACTAGCTGGGATCTAACTTGCAAAACTAATATTAGAAAAATCCAAAATATTCAAAATTCGGCAATAAAATTAATAAATAAAGAAAGTGCTACTAAAGATATACAGGAACTCTTCAAGAAACAAGGCTCTATGCCAATTAATGATATCTTGTGGTACAAACTAATTACATGATATCATGAAGATGGGACATATAAGCATAGATTGATTCATAAACATAGTACTTGATTTACGGTTAAAGAAGGACTACGAATACCGAAGGTCATAAATAAATATGGACAAAGAACATTAAAATATGTCATATCAAAAATATTAAATAAAATCCCATGTCGTGTCAAAATGGATATTAATAAAAAAGGGCAAAATACAGAAGTAATGAATATGTTACTAAATAAAGGAGACTTATTTTGATTTTGGTAATATTTGTATTGTTTCTTGTATTGTTGTATTGTATTGTTGATTTGTTTTTGAGTTTATAAGATCTATTGTAATTAATTAATATGAATGTATTTCTGGTAAATACATTTTTTTTATATATACTCGTATATATTGATGCACCTACAGACAAATATCAATGTGATGTTTTGTGGGTTTGTGAAAAAAAAAAAAAAAATTAATAAAAAAAAAATAATAATAATATAGTGTCATGCTCATATCATATGCATTTTCTAAACGATGATATGAACCTATAGATCCATTAAATCAATCATTCATTAAATACTAATCGCACTTCATTCAAACGCAAAATATAAAACACATATAAATGTACATATAAAATATAATTAATTGCAAAAATACATATTACTAGAGCGTGCCGAAGACACTTATAATTGGGATAATGGGCATAGTCTTCACTATAATGTTTATTATCAGAGTATCATGTACCTATTATCCTGTTAGTGTCACTAATAAATAAAATAAAAAATATAAAAAATATCTGTGAACACTATGCGACTCATATTCATACAATAGAAAAGTTCAAATTAAAATTTAGATAGAGGAAGGTATATCAATTTTAGATTACGAATTCCAATTGAACATATAAATTGTAGCCACTTTTATAAAACAATAATTTATTCTTACAATTTGGATGCCCCTGACTCTTATAGTCAATTTCATTCCATCTTGAAATACTCGTTCACAAACCTTATTTCATTAAAACAAAACTAATACTCTGTATTCATTTAAAATACTGTACTAGTAATAGAACAATTATAATTGCTAATAAGATACTCTTCATTGTTTTTATATTGGAGTTTTTCATTACATGTATGTGTTTACAAGTGTTTTATGTAAGTACACTTTTTTTTATTTTAGGTGTACCGTTGAAACAAATAAACGTGAAAACATAAAATTTAGCTGAGGTGTGATATAAAAATTAATATATTAAAGGAAATGCACGTATAATATTTATTTTTGTAGTTTTTTGTAGATTGTTTTCTCCGGGGATCTATTTTTGCACCACGCTTGTGATAGTTATGGGTCTGAAGTTCCCTTCTACAGATATATCAAACCAGCAAATAAAATTATATCAAGAGCAGAATAGACGCCTACGACATACACGGCTCGTAGGCGTCCATTATATGCATGGGCCGAGTCCTGCTAGAAGAAGCCACAATGGTGAATGCGTTGCACGTGACTAGAGAGATTAGTATGAATACTATACAGGAACGACACATGTGCATTTGCATGACGAGATTTGAGGTCATTGAGTCATTTGACTGGGGCTACTTTATATCAATATTCCTCCAATAATCTATCTTGATGTTTCTCTCCAGTCTTAAATTTTTAAAACAGATATTACTTTTATCATTTTTATTATTTAGTATGCCTGAAAAGAAAAGGTTTCTTGTCTCAACCACCAATGTTTCCGTTTGAATATAATAAACCTCGACACGCTAATCTAATCAAACATTTCTTCTTCAAAAAGAGCAAAATGAGTTTGCAGTGATATTATAGTTAATAAAAATGTGCTTTGTTTTTCACCACTTATAATTGAAAATATCAACATGTTTCAGGCCTTTTAGTCAGGATACAATGTGTGCCTACTAACAAATTTAAAATCAAAAATCGAAGTTAAGAAAATCAAAATATAAAAAATAATAATAATAATGGGAAATGAATAATAATTAACATATAAGTGGTAAAAACAAAGTGCTTTTTTATTAATTATAATAAAACATGTTTAAAGCTCAATTTTAGTTATAAATTCAGTTTCAGTACCGATAAATCGGCGTTTATTAGCTCAATAACTTTTATAACAGCTTGCATCAAAATATAATTAATGTTACGAATATTTGCAGAGTTTATGAATAAGATAGCAACAAATACAATATACAATTTTTCGTATGCAGGCCTTTATCGTTACCTACCTCGCTAGGTACATAAAAATACCTGTTCTGAGGTAAGTAGCCATTCCATTCTTTGAGACTCTATTTAAATATTTAATTTCATGGTTACGTAATTAGAAGAATAAAAGAAATATAAAGTTAAGTAATTTAGAGTAAAAAGTATATAAATTAAATAAGAAATAAAGTAAATAAGAATAAAAATATAAGTAAAGTAAAGTAAATTAAGTAAAAAGTATATACATAAATGAACAAACAAAAGTGTAAATAAGTTAATTAAAGTAAATTAACTCCAAGGTTGATTAATTTATTTTATAAAACCGATTAAAAAGATAGGCCTCAATATTTTTTTCACTAACATCAATTTCTCGCTCGTTCTTCTTATTAATAAAGAATCAGTAAAAACCTTTTTATTTTACGACCTATTCCAGTAACCCCTAAATTCATCTGAATCATCCCACTAATTGACAGTAGAACAGGGCCTACAGTGCAGTGGAGACTGCCTAATCACACACCGCATTCTCCATAAACCCATCCAATTTACAACATCTATCATACCCTCGCGTGGAGGGGCGAGGGAGGCCTCCCTTCGTCAGAACGCATCACCTATTCCACCCCCGGCACATTAACGTCTCCGGCACAAATATTTTCAACTCATTCATCACTGATTGCTGAATAGTGGAGGAATAATAGATTGCCAATTTGGTATGGAGCCCGGAATCGATTGTTCGGTATGCAGAGAGCTCTCTGGAAAAACTATTATATTGAATTAATGTGTTTGACTTACGATCGCTTGGGTTACGTAACGCGAGGACTTCTGGATGAGGAATATTATTATTTCTCGGATATTTTCACATTTCGTATGATACTTTATTTTATGTTTCCGTACAAAAACTTACATTATATCGTATTACATTACATGTGTCGCTTATCTTTTTCATACTTTTTCAACCACATGCGTGCAAAATTGTCGAGAAATTATATTGTTAAAAGACAAAGTATGAATTTAATACCGAATTATCGATAAATAATCGGAGATTGTCAGAAATTGGTATTGAATGGCCAACAGCATTAAGATTATAAATCAATAATTAAAAAAAATTAATGAAAAAAATAAAACATAAAAAATGTTAGTTATCGTTCACATGTTAATAATGTCACGTGTCGTGGCTGCGGGAGGAATTAATGAAACGCTGGAATTTAATAATGGATTTATTAAATACTGATTAATTAATTAACAAATGTACAAAGTCTTTTAACACTATTTAACTTAACGCTATTATTTGAATTAAACTATTTCGTAAATTTATCACTCGTAAATAGACACTATATAATTGCTTTAACAATTTATTCACTATTCACTAGAACAATCTATCCAATTTCAGCACGTATTCTATTCGCTCCGGTTTATTATCCACGTAAGAACTTTTCCAGAATATTCGCTCAAATATCGCACAAAGGTAAGAACTTCACTTAATTATCTGTCGCTTAGTTCACACGCCTGATGGTAACATTGTTTTCGCTTCATGAAAAGTCAAAAAAACAATGCCCTCCCACGGCCTGGATCCATTTTATTTATACTCGATAACGTTGAACTTTCGAAGCTTCGAGACTTCTCTAGTATTTACCAGACTTTATAGTATTTTCTCGCAAGTTCTCGTAACTTCCAGATGTTCCTGGAACTTTGAAAACGTCTCTCGAAAGCTGTAGATTACGCTAGTCTGTTTTGGAATCTTCGGTAGTATTGTGAACATTTCAAATAACTGTTACTTGACATGAGTGCGTGATTCTTTTTAGCCTCGTTACAATAGTTAAAAATTGTCTTTCATAAGATGAATTCAAATAAACCCATAAAACGCATAATGTATTTAATATATCTTCAATATCCGCGAAATTACTTTGTGGCACCATTAACACGATTAATATTTTAAAAATTAACTTTGTTAAAACCACTAATTCATTTAAAAACATCCAAGATGTTTCAAGAGCAAAGGTCCCATCTTCAGGAGAATGCTAAGTAAACATGTTCACTTTGTATTCTCCCATGGATGGGACCTTTGGTCTTGAAACATTTTGAATGTTTTTTATTAATTAGTGAACTAAACAAAATTAATTGTTTCAATATTAATCATATTTAATATATCATGTTTTACCTCCTACTGAAAAAATATTTCTCTGATTCTTTACTCGTTAGCTGAAATACTGTAAAATTATCAAATCCTAATCGTAAATATTTGCTTCGAGTTTTCGATGAAAATTCCAAGAATTTCTTAAAATGAATACTTTCCAATCCTGCCTTTTGCAAATATCGTCTCACAACATCAAAGTCAAAAAATATTATTTCATAATTACGATAAAAAAATGAATAATAATTAAAAATTAATTGGTTGAATGGTTTACTGGAAACTACTTATCTACGTAGACTTTATCTTTGCATAGATCTATTATACTCTATCAATTCTCTGTCTTTTTCTGCTGTTCATATTTCCTTAACCAGTAACGCTTCTTCCAACTGGTTCACTTCTTCTCCTAAAGTTTTCCCAATCCACAGAGGTAGTTGAATATTTATTTTCTTTTTTCTTTCCTTCTTCTTATTTAGAAATCTTACCATATATCCCGGGTACTTCAGTTTTCGACGCTCGAAGATGTTCGACAGGATCGACCGTTTGAGTCCATCATTCGAGTACCACATCGTTAGCAATCACAGCATGTTCTGGCCACCGACTCTTTGCTTGATTACAATCTCCCTTATGCATGACAAGTTTCGGAAATATGCGTCCATGTGTATCACACTGGATGATCACAGGGTCTGACCCTCTTCAAGGCCAATAGGCCGACAGTTCGAGCGACGTCATCATCCAAGTTGCTTCCCCATTGCTGAGGACGAGGATCCCATCGTCTTGCTTATTCTCCTCCATTTTTCACGGCTTCTTGCAAATCTTAGCACTGTCTCCAGAGAAGTGCAAGTAGTTTTTAACACTTGGTCAGTCCAACGGGTGAAGGATTTTTTTGTACTTCTTCGACCCTCGTAACCCACTATAACAAGCTGCCTTCTCCAGCCTATCTTCAAAAAGGTAAAGGATTCGTCCCAGACTGGTGGTTGCGAGTCTCTCCTTGATTTTGAGTTCTTGTAATATGAAAAGATTATTTGTGCATTTCGTTGTCCGCGGCTTTAAGCAACTCGAGCTACATCTCCAACACTACATCTGTAAGGCATCGATAGGGTAACGTTAAAATACAATATTGGATGCAAGGTCCTTTTTGGGAGAAAATACCCACCCTTCCAAAGGCGTCTTCTCATATCGGCATGTGACGTGTATTTTGCGAGTGGTGCGCGGTTTGTGAGAGATGATTCAGCAGAGGCGGATAAGTAGATGGAAACAGTGTTTAAATTATAATCATGATAACCATGGTATTTTACTTGCAACAATTAACAGATGTGACTTAAGTACAAAAATATTACTTGCGAGTTCTACGGCGACCGGGACCTAGTTAGCCGCATCGAGACCACGATTGGTGGATATCGCTCGATGCGCGCGACTAGAGTCGTGACGGCTCTGGACCACCACAATCCCTCATATAGATCTACAGAATGTGCCGAAGGAAACGTTCATAGGATATTATCAGACTCCTTACATGTTTTCTGTAATGTACCTAATTGACACTCACATACGAAAGTATTGAAAGAACAAGAGCTTTGCAATCGCAATAACCATGGTTCAATGACACTTAACATGCTTATAATCGAAAATACAGATTACAATCACAGGTCATCTCTTCATATATTCAGAGACAAAACACTGTATTAATTTTAGAGAAATATCTCAATCAGATCGAGGTGATTCATACCGCCATCATCGTCGTATTTGTCTGTAATGTATTTGTCTGTAATGTATTTGAAACCTGCGCAAGAATTACATCGTAAATCTTGTTAACGAGAAAGAAATCCGTAAAAGAATGTATTCGTAGAAAAATATTATCGTGCGGATTCGAATAAACTTTTAATACGCACTTTGCCGAATCGAAAAAGATCCGCGACAATCGAAATACAATTTACTTTATAGTCCGCAGAGGAGTACACCGAACAATATGTTTTCTGGGCCATTTTTTGTCCCGACTCTAGTTCTGGGTAGAAAACTTTGCCGGGGGTCAACTTTGTCCCGCGCCAACTAGCGGAGAGTAAACACGGTATGAATAAAAGATAGCCAAGTTTGACTGTTTAAATTCATCGATATTATTTTCGGAGGAAATATTGCTTTTGCGATAGAGTCGCGCCGTGACGCGATAGCGCTGGGTCAGGTCTCGTATATTTGTCACGCAAAAAAAACGGGACGTGTGTCAAGCAGGGTTTTAAATATTTTTTGATTTTTTTATCTCTTTTAACTTTGCTGCCCTGTTTAACCAGAGATTTGGATTTCGATATGCATTATTTTCATATTTCACTCATAAAGAAGAAAAAAGATCATTTCTACAAAGCGAGTCTCCACCAAATTCTACGCAACTAGTCCAACTTCTTTTAATGATCCACTGCTATTAAAAAACAACAACTGTGTTTGATTTTACCACAAAATATATTTTTTAGGATGTTTCTCATGTAAAAATTTTACTGAAATTTGCGGGAAAGGGTGGAATATAATATGTTAGAACATTTTTGTATGTATTTGGTATATTTGTAGATACCAACTTGGAATATATTGTATATTCCTTGAAATGTATGGAGACATGTGTTAACAATAATATTTATTCAGAATCTGTGAGTCAACTAATAGAATCTTTCGATTTAAATACCGGTTTCAAAATTTTACATACCAATACTAGGAGTTTTCACTTGGATCATGTAGAAATATTAGAAATGTATTAATAAAACTTAAATATTAAAAAACACAAAATTAAATTAACTTTTAAATAGCCCTCTCTTAACCCTGTTTCCATTTGTAACTATGTACATATTTAATGCTTGACCACGCCCCTCCCGCCATTACTAATATATTTATATTTGTTATTTAACATTTATTTTTTATCATTCAGTTTTAATTATTTTATTTATAAAATGGTGCAACAAAAAAAAATGAAAAATTGGAGAAATATATGATTCCACAAAATAAAAGATCGCCTCCTAAGTATAAAATAAAATTTGTATGTTTTAGAAATCAAAACTTAAAGTTTAATGGTTGTATTCATAGCTCTGGTGATAGATCCTGAATACAGGAAGAAGTTGAACTTCTTCATCCACCCCACACAAATCACCCTCCAATGTGTTCGATTTTGTTTCTATACCAAAGATGTAATGAAACAGCTTTAAACAACTTTATTTTTGTAAATAGATACATAACCTCTTACATATTGTTTTAATTTGAATTATCTCTTACGAGGCCCCAAAAATGTTCAAATATCACCCTGTTGACAAAAGTTATAACACCCTTAAAAATAAACACAACTTTCTTTGCTAATTGATGAAATTATCTTGGCTTAGCGCAAAACCTTCTCTTAATCTCGTGATTTTTGAAGCCTTAATCTTTTCGAGTTCCATTTGTTTATCCCAAAACAAAGCCAAAAAGTAAATATTGAAGGAATAGGGAAATAAATGCGATTATCCAAGTTTCGAACCAGCCAAGGGCGCGGCGGCTGTTTTAAAATTCAAATATTATCCCCTGGATTTGCATTTATATTATTTAGCGACTCGGAGTCCTGCAATGAATACAGGTCTTGATAAATTGTATCCCAATTATGTTAATTTATGACGCCAATAAAATTATATTATATTTCCTTATTTAAACAGTCCAAATTATAATGATTTATTGCCCTTCGTGTTTATAATTTTATTACTCAAATTCGAAACACTCTCAATAAGCTGATGAATTTTATGGTCGATTAATCTAATTTGACAATGGATACAGAGTACAGAGATTAACTGAATTCCTACTTTTGGCGAGATGATTTGCTTACATTGGAAGTACGTCTCCCTTCGTATATATTTAAGAAATATTTACTGTAAAATTATTCTTGCATAATTAATTCGTCTAGTAAACAAGAAGTTTTTTTTTTTAAATCTCATCTATCAAATCGAGTCTCTTCAAGTAATAATGTATTTTTGTAATAAAGCGCGAATTTTTTACTATCATTATACCTTTTTGAATATTTAGTTTGACCAATTCGTTTGTTGCAATTTTTTTAATCGTAGAAGGCTTTTGTTATTTTTTCTTCGCGGTGGATTTTTATTAGTCTATTCGGCTCACTTATTTTAATTTCTTAAAATGGCGGAACTTACCAGCGTGACGCAGACGTCTATTTCAACGTTCTGTCGGTGACTGAGCTTACACGAAGAATTTTAAAGCGAAAGCAACAAATATTCGCCGTATAACTTGAAACGAATAACCGTAGCACTCTAAAGTTAAACAAGTCCAGCGTTTTGGAACCAGCCATGAAACCAGAGTGTTTGTTCTTAGTGCATGTTTGTATACTTTAGTGTGTGGTTATGAAGCTTTGATTCTCGAGAGGTTTTAGGTTAATGACTATTTTATTTTTCTAATAAACTTTCTATTGTGTTTTTAATAATAGAACACTTTTTAATCTACGAAATAACTTTTAATAGCAACTATTCAGCATGTAGATAGATCGGTGTAACACACAATAGAAAGCAGGCCTATGACATATATCAGACTTCAGACTATATAGTCTGATATATGTCAAGGCGCCAAATTTAAATGTTACCCCAAAAAATAATTTTAACAAATCTTTTTTGTAATCCTCTGCCTTATATTACGATTATTACGCAGACAATGCAACGCTCGAACGGAAAATCAAAATACTTGATATAGCTGTTATTTTGTGTTGTAATATTGTTATATTACAACAAAAAGTTAAATATTTTAATTTAGTGTAAATTGAAAAAATGTTTAACATTATTTTAATTTACACTATATTACATTCATTAATCTTAATATATTTTTAATACCTTTATATTAACTCGTGGCGTCTGCTTGTCTTCTTGTCTGACGAAAAAATTTTGGATCCATTTTAAACCCCTTTCCCGTGATCCAATCGAACTGAAACTTTGCAAACAGACTCGTGGCGACAATCAAGAAGATCTATTAAATTTTGGTTAAAAAATATTTATAAATTTTTGGATTTTTCAAATTTTGAATGGTTTCTTCATACAACTTAGTAAATTGTATGAAAATATTTCAACGCGTCTGGTAGACGCGAAACCTGATTATAGTATAAATTTGGATTTTTGGAAATTTTTTATTACTCCCTTTCGTAACGTCGCTCGAACGAAGTCCAACGCGTAGGTTAAGCGCCAAACCAGTTTCCACTAGTAAATGAGAAAGGGAGTATAATAAAAACTTGGATTTTTGGGATTACTTTTTTTTTTAATAAACTTTTAAAATATGATTCCAACCACCTTTCATTTCCGCCTCACATTTCTCTGGTGGTGTGGAACTTGAACAGAATATTATTTCGAATTCTTTTATCTGTATCTATAAACTTTCGACCCACAAATGCCTCAATCCTGCAGTCAATCCAAACACATCAAAGCCTAAAGCTACACTAATGAAAAAAAGGTTCTTCTAATCATTCTTTCCTAATGCATATATCTAGAAAATGAGATTATCTTATTTATAAAAGGAAGATGCCACAGCTGGATTCATGTTTTATATCTCATCTGATTGAGGCCATTATGTCATAACATAAGAGAACAAAAAAGAAGAAACTTTTCTTCTTGTCGTCCATTCTACACTCTGCTAACAATATTGTACTCTAACAAAATAATTATACGAATTAATTAAAAGATTCTAAAATAAGAATTCCAAATTACCATTTGTTTACAACCTTTGACGGGTTGATTGTAATTAGAAAACAATTTTTTTGTGTGTGTTCGTATTGTGTCGTGTATGTGATGTTGAATGCGTTATGCAGAACTAATTAAATAGAGCAGGTCATTACAGGGCGCAAATAATACTCACTGTTACTTGTACGGCTACAATGAACGTCGACAGAATGGTCGTCAGTGTAGCTTACGGGAAGCCATGCGGGAGCGTTGCCCGTATCTTGTACTTGATTGACCAAAATGGTTGCCGCGTAAGGGCTAGAACCCGCGGTAGCTCGCTATCACCACAATCTTAAATAATGATACAAGACAGTTTTACTGTGTATTTTTAAGGCTCGTTCCTAAATATCAATTTTCTGAGTTTCCTCTGCCATTCTTGCAATTTTCCTTGGGAGATTTTCGCTTGGTTTTCATTTTATAAATATTGACAATATCAACCAATGTCTCTTCGTTAAAACCTTTCCACAGCGTACGAACGCAACCCAACCAAGACCATAACACCAGTAATAGAAGGACCGACTCGTTAGGCTCCATCAAAACAAAAGGGTTTAGGAATAACCTATTGTTTTGTTTATCATTTAACAGGCACAAATATTCCACAGGCGCAAAATTTGATTCGTACTATTTACAGAATATTTAGAAAATCGAAGTGTAGTATTAAAAATTATAACGTTACATGCACTCATTTTTTTGGGAATGCATCGAGAGAGATTTCTTAATGAAATTTATTAACAAAAGAGTATGTTGTTCGTATCTAGTCACTCGCTCTGACCTGCAAGTGACTACTATGATCGATACAACGTAACTCAGCCAATTAATATAAACAACCTGCCCAATCAAATCTATTGTCACGCGGACAAATGAAACAAACAAAATTAAATAAAGTCACTGAACACAAATTTGACTGGAGACTGTTATATTTAATTTACACTAATTTCGCACTAGTCACTCGTATGTGGAATACTTTATTCGATGGTTGCCTGTGTTCACTGGGAGTTGCGCCCGCTTTCTATAGCATTAGCCCGCTGTCAAATAACAACAAATGCGTGTTCCGCAATCGCGGCGCTTCGTTTATGTACAGTTTGCGGTTTCCAGACGTTTCGCGAATTTTGTCGGCTTTTCCACCCCTATTTCAAAACTTTCAAGTAATTTCCAATTAATTGTAAAACGTCCATTGTTCTAGATACGTATTTCACTTGATATTTCATAATATTATGTAAAAACATAATGTACCGTTCCGGTATCATACGAAAACCACAATTCACGTCCAAAAAGCGACGAAGTACCGTGCCGTGCAACCTCGTAGACTATTTTAAACCCATTCAAGAACAATTTTATTATTTTAAAATGCTTATAACTTTCAATATGATTACCCTAGTTGACGACGTGGCTGTGCGTGAATATTTGCTATTGCGGTACGGTAAGAGTTAAAGTAGTTTAAAAATATACATATCTTAAATAGTCTAATCAAACTTCAACTTAGTTATGTTTTAAAAATAATTATATTAAAAATTACTCGTGTTTATACGAAAGATTGATTGGTAATTCCTAAATACAAATGAAAAATTTACGGACACCAAAATAAATGCAGTTATGCCGATTTTAATACTAAGAGTCAAGCAAGAGTTATTCCAGAAGCCAGCCCTAGCAACTTCAAACGGTCATCAATAACAATTTCTGTGTAGAATTCTCGACAAGAAGTGGCGCAGGACATTAAACCCTATTCCGCTGCTTTGCTTCGACGAGTGCGTACGTTTCGTGTCTTGTCTTTTAGTGTTACTTAACTTGTTACTCGTGAAAATTCTTAGCTAATAGATTATAAGTCATGAAATATATTATATAAATTCATGTGGAATTCACACCACAATGCAGAAAGTCACCAATCTAGGCCACTCACATATACAGTGGCAAGGAATGCCACGCAAGCAAATCGGGGCACAAACAAGACACGCGCGGACGGTAGGTCATTGCACAATTAGCATTTCGAACGATTTCTTCACACACAGAAGATTCCTTTGTTCTTAAATTATATAAAAAGTGGCACACGCCCTAGGCGGGCATTTCAGTCATTCGTTGACCTCCGGCGGGTGGCCGGAGGCTATGGTCCTTAGAGTATCTATCATTGTCTTTATAATCATACTCATATATATTTTTTACTTGTTTTATCGAGACAACAAATCATCAAATATTCTACGCCTTTGGAGCTTTTCCGTCGCATGACGGCGGCGACCCAAAAAAGCAATTGCTCCTAATCATCTGTAAACCCCCAAAGTCATTATATACAATAATCTTGTGCAATTAAGAGAAGCGTGGGGATTATTATTTCACGTGCATTGATCCTATTAAAATATTTTTTCCTCTATATTTCTAAAATAATAATATTCAAACACAATCCACACTAAAATTCATCACTACATTGTAATTCACTGGATGGTTTAGCAACACCAAACTCATTAACGAGCCGCGTTCGGTCTCCAAAACTAGCCAATATTAATTTTTACTCTTGGAATCTTCTATCCATTGATCTGCCATCATATCCTCAAACCGCACAGATCAATTTTCGATGAAAATTTTCGAGTTAAGGGTTATATTTTATATTCTATTCACTCACCTCAAAATGATGCAGAAGCCTCCATCAGCCTTCTTCATACGTCATGTAGAGTCATTGCGTTGGTTGAGTATTGCCTGAAACAATTACCAAAAAAATTATTTTACAATAATATCTCAATGTAATCGTCAATTGAAATGCGATGAGCTACTTTAAACGACTACCGTAAAATTGCTCGCCAACAATTGTGCTCGCCACCAGATAACTTAACTTAATAGGATTTATAATTCATTTCACCAGAATTTTCAAAAATCCTAAATCTTACATGCACCTGTACTAAACTCAACCGCACCTCGAATATGCATCTAACATTTGAAATCCCTACTTTAATATACATTTTGAAAAAATACAAAGAAAATACATAAGAACGCTTAGCTTTAGGTTACACATCTCGCGACAGTACTATGCAGATTCATTGAAATATTTTAACATATTTAGTTTAATAACAGACGCACAGCCGTTGACATTTTTAACTTGTACATGATCTGTTGAGACCAATTTAATTGTCCACCCCTATTATCACTTATAAACATCCACGTCCCAGCAAGAGCTACTAGAACACAGTGCATCTTCCACATTCCTGTTGCTCGTACCAACTCCGGATTGCGCTCACCCATAGTGGGAATGTGCCGAGCCTACAACGATTTGTTCACCAACATTGACATCTATCATGTATCTCTGTACCATCGAAGATCACAAGTGAACATAATCCTGCATCGCAACTTTGAATTAATACTTTATTTATAATTAAATATAGATTCAATAAAGTTAGACTTACCTTAATATGTTATATTTAATATTGTTATTTATTTTATTATGTTTTATTCATTACTGTTACTACTTTTATGTTTTATTTCAATTTACTTATATTATTACTATGTATTATTTCAAAATTATTTTTATGTGAAATGTGCTAGGATTTTTAAAAGTTAATAAGTTCATTAATGTCGATTTACACTCTCATACATATATACAAATCATTTTTTAATATCTATTAATATTTCCAAATAAATAACTTATCTAACTCAACCCAACCTAACCTTTATAAATACGTTTAGTTGGCGACGATTGTTTTGAAAAAATTAATTAAAAATACACGTTTATGTTTTTCAATACGTATATTATATTCAATAGGTATACTATATTATCTTTATTCATGTAAAAAAAACCTATAACATCCTGTCACCCATTTAGCTAGCAACTTACCTGGCAAGTAGTTGTAGGCAAACAATGTTGGCTAGCAATTTTCCGCACACCACTTTAAACACCAACTCTGCATGATATGTTGCCCTGCCGTAAAGGTAAATAGATACGTAAATTAAGCTCTTAGTAGGAACCTGGAACTGCGCATTGTGAAGAGATGGAAATTATTCCTGGAAAAGCTAATTATGGTGGTAAACGTTTCAGGAAGGAGAAGACCTCACGTAGCAGCAGGTTTCAACGTTAAAATATCCACATCCCCGATTCTGGAAAACCCCAGAGTTTTGTTCAAGAAGACGTTTCAAAGGGAACACCACCTCAAAACCGAGGAATACAACAGAGAGATTGTAAATATGATCAGACTGAATACAATGTAAATATATTACACAAGTCTGCTTCAAGCGATAACATTATCGTGGGAGCTTGAAATTTAGGAAGAAAATGAGTGATTTTATTGTTTTTTGAAAAAAAAATGTGAAAAAGTATTGGCGTCATTTCCATTCTTGCAGAGCTCCGCTGCAGTAGTCGAGGTAAAAATTACCCCGGTGCAAGTTTGTTTGAGACAGAAACTTTATGTGTTTATAAATGAAATACATTCTGGTTTGTCTTCTGGGGTATTATGGAGTGTTTTTAAGACCTTTCTGGCCGACATTTCGGTTCCTTCTCCGATCTCGACGACACTACTAACCAATACTTAACCCAACACTGACAAAGTTCCTACCCTGCTTTTGACACGGTATTGCAAGCCAATACTTATCAACAATACAACACTCACAACAACACATCAGCCCTGATAATGGACCCTTCAATGGGATCCAAAATTTTGGCCAGAAAGGTCTTAAAAATAGGACATAATATCTCAGAAGATTCTGAGTTGCCGTGAAAACCTTAGAACATTCTTGAAATTAAGCATTTTCTGATTTAGAAAAAAAGATTCTCATTTCAAAAATCACATGATTTCTACCTAAATGTCATGCTCCCAGGATGGTCTAAACCATTAAAAGAAATGTGTATTACAAGATGACAAAACAAGGATACCGAACAGTACACTCTTTTCAACTCTCACAGTACGCTCATCTTCTCTCAGTCGACACTTGTGATCTTCACTATAGCTGATGTTGTTTGTACACGTTGTTATTCCATCATTAACAATCATGTTTAATTTATTCTTTGTCTTCTTCATCGCTTCTTCGGAATGGATTAAACAGCAACTCTTTTGCCGTTAGGTTTTATTGCAAATAAATTTGTTTTCTACACCTCTTTATAAATCGATTTGGATAAATCGAAAGGTTCGTAGATAATGTATTGTTTACTGGAGTACTGTTTTTTAGATATTGGATACAGTAAGTCTTTAACTACACTTCAATGTCGAAACGTTGAATAAAAACGATATAACACGCGTACCGGATAAACGAGATTTTTGTTTTAATCCAACTATAATACTATTTGATGCAACCAGCCCTAACTCGCAATGCGCGTAAAACACTTTGAAAAGGGTTTGATAAAGATCATCTTGACATGTTATTTTCAAGATTTTGTGTAGCTTGATTTCTTATTTTGTTTTCAAATTCATTTTCTATACCTCAATTGTAGCATCTCTCATATATGTAAATTGTAATTCCCACTTAGTGGATAATAAAGTATGTTTCATTTGTTATTTGTCCCTGTGCCTCGGAGACGGAGATGAGGTTTTGCGTGAACGCCTCCCGGCGAGCATGGCGAATTTAAAATGGCGAATTTAAAAAATGGGTTGCGAAAGTTCAGGGTCTCCCATCTCTCTAGCTTGATCTCGTGCCTTTACCATACCTATTCCCTTTACATGGCAAAATTATTCACGATAAAATTTTGTATAGCGGCCTTTACCGGACATTTGCCAAAATAAAAATACATTCATTATTGTAATATTTTCATTAAAATGAATGTTACCGCCAAACGCTTTAAATGTGAATCGCCATATTCTGTTTCGTATCGGAATTTTTCACCTCGTTAACAATGCCACATAAATCTATTCAGACATCCCTAGGGCCTCGTTTGGATTTCGAATTTGGGTATTCCCACTGTATGTCTGTTTGAATTTTGCTGTGGCAAAATTATACAAGCGCATATAAATGTATAGATTTTGTGTGTTTTATGGTATGATTTTTTAAAGTTTTTTTTACGACTAGGACCTCGCGGAATCTGAGAATTCAATCTGAACCGGTGCACAGTGGAGTATTTGACCCAAAAAGTCGATCAAAACAATTTATGTAGCACATTCCATTTTTTTCAATCTATTTGAACTGACAACTACAAAAATTAGTGTTGGAGTTAATATTCACTAAATAAAGGCGATAAATCCATCGAAAGAGGCAGCGGAAGCACGAAATAAACATTTCAGGAAGTAAAGAGAAAAATATTCAAGAAAATGTTTTATTTTTTATTTTAATTAAGTCATTTTATTTATTTTAATATTACAATATAACGCACTATTATGGCACATTATAGAGACCTTTAAAAATTTTTTTGCAAATAAAATTTTAAAAAACTTTACACATATATTTGATTTTTTAACTGATTATTGCCTTTATTTAGTGAATAATAACTCCAACACTAATTTTCGTAGTAATTAATTCAAATATAGTGAAAATAAAACGAATATGCTACATAAATAGTTTTAATCGACTTTTTGGGTCAAATACTCTTCTGTGCGGTGTCTTAAAATAACTCATTTTTATCAAAACAAATCACAACTGTAGCATCATCACACGAATCTTATTAGTCATCTTCAGCAATCTTGGCTTCTTATTGAAGTTATCATCTATCTGTGACAACCTCACCTCACATACCCTTTTCTAACCTTACCTAACCAAACTAACATGGCATATCCTATCCTAACCAAACCTTGCTTAACCTAACGACAATCATGTGCCCTTGCAGATCACTGAAATCCATTTTCACAGGTTCTTGGTCTTCCATTCGATGCAAATACCCCAAACAGTGAAATTCATTCAAGTTTTGCTGAAAAAAGTAATAAATGTTGTCAAATGCCACAGATAAAATATGATGCAGTATCGGCGATCTATCGGACTGATGACAATTGAGTACAATACCAAGACAAAATATTGCAGTCAGATGTAACGTACATATTGTGCGTCATCCTGCCATCGATGTGGTAATATGCCTCTAAATACACAAACACACATTCGCACTGGCTTGCAATACCTGATGACATGGTGTACTTAACACAACACTAACACTTACATGTGAGATAAGCCCTGGTGTTGGTTCCTGCAACAGGATCGGAGTCCAGAGATATTTGGACGTCCAGAGATTAACAATGGTTGATGATAATAAATTTTTATTATTTTTCGTGTCGCTTATGGCAGATTGTTGTATGAAATTATAAATCAAATCGGTATCACCAGTGTGACTGTGCACCTCTGCAAAAATGCACAATCAGTCTGATGCATGTCAAGTGAACGCTTAAGGCGTGTGAATGAATTTGTGTCGAGTGTGAAGGTATATGACAAGCGGAGCGGGATGCGATACAGAATGAACAGAAAGAAGTACTCACAATTTACTCAATGGTTTATTGAAGTCACAAAACTTTACATGTTTGGAGAATGCGTTATACAACAATATACGGAGCGCGAGTTTGAGCGTGGTATCGCGGGCGCCGGTCGATGAGAGAATGAATTGGTACTTTGCCGGCGCCACGGACTTCTTGTTGGGCGATGTCCTTCGAGCGCGATTGGTCCGTTTGGGACGCTCGAGGGACTAGAGTCCAAGCAGGTCTGGCTCCATCACACGCTCTTACGGCGCTGTACACACGCTGCGGCACACCCAGTCGTGTCACATGATGTGTGCTATGACTCTGCGCAATTTTTCTACGTCCTTATAACATCGAGGTATACCTATCAGTATATATAGAATACATATTATGTAAATCATTAAGAAAAATGAAACATTTAGGTCGTTAAAAATCCAATTATTATTAAAGTTATCTCTTCATCCAGGATCCTTTGAATGTCGGAACAATGGCTGACAATTTTCTTTTTTAATGGCCTGTCAACTATCTTGGGGATTGGGGAGTCCGAAGACACTGCTTACTATTCTAAAATTTAAAACGATTAGGTTCGCAGCAAACTAAAGTCCTAATGGGTGATCCAGATGTGTTTTTATAATCTTATAATACCTAGCAAGTTCATTTAAAATAAATTAATGTTCATTCTTTTTTTAAAGAAAATTGTATGTGATTTGTTACATTTTTGATTAAACGCAGTTCCGTGGTAAATAAGATCAAAATAGACAAATCACTTAAAAGATACAAAAAAATCCAGATGTAAAAACTACATAATTATCACTAGAACTCGAATTCGGAACTTGCTGTTTCCGGTAGAAAGCGAGAATATAACTGACTTCTCATGACATGTTTATTGGAAACCTTTGAAAAGAACCTTCACAGTTTAATACTACTACAAGACGTACATTAGGGCAGAGATCCACTAAATATTATTCTACTTAATTGTAGATATAATAGACTGCCAATTGAGATAAAAAATGCAGCTAATGGGATAATATTTAATAACTAGCTGAAAAAAAGTTGTACTTTAAAGAAGCTACGGACCTTTCACGAAGTTACGACGGACGGATGGACATACAAAGGAATTATTGTAATTAAGATTATGTTATAAAATGGATGAAGATGTTAGGCAACAAATAAATAACGGGGCGTTCTTTTAACGGGTTATTCTCCAATATAAATATGCAGTATTTGATCGTGCCAGGTCTTTCGCGGACGCCCTCTATTCCTGTTGCCTTCAACACTCGCCTCATACATTTTCTTAACCATCCTTACCACGCTCATACGTTCTACATGAGCAAATCATCTCAGCACTCCTTTTTTGTTCTGTCTACCACACTAAAGCCAGCATTACATTCACTACTATTTTTTTAATTCCTCTATCGATAAACGATTTTCCACACAAGCGCTTTGGTGTCCGCATTCAGTCTGCTTTCCTTCCTTATTTGCCAATTCCAGGCTTAATAAATCAGAGTTGGCACTATAACGCCATTATGTACCGCTAGTCCTGTTTCTTTCGACAGATCATCAGAGAAAAACCGGGACCGGGACACCTTAGGGGACTGGGACGGGATAAATCCCGTAAAGTAGCGCTCTGTAGTAAAGTAGGGGGGACAACAGAAAAAGAAAAACTTTTGAAGATGGCATCGTAAATCAAACGTGATTTCATTAAAAAATTAATATAATCAGTCTCATAAATAAAATTAATCAAAAGTCCTGGCGCCATCCAGTGGATCCGACACAAAGCTTTGGTTGATAAACTTTATTAAAAAGACTATAGCTCTCAACGAGAAAAATACACATCATACATGGAAAATAGACATCATATATAACATCCTGTGTATCGGTTATAGAACGTAGGTATACCTGTCATAAAAAGTTTGAAATATCTACATTATTTACGAAAACTAAAACGTCACACTTTTTGTAATCATCGAATAGACATTTTCACACCAAAATGACTAAATTAAACTGTTACGAATGTACGGATTTTTTAATTAAAATATATTTATTCATTACTTTCGTATTTTCGGCCAGTGTGTAAAAGGGAGCAGAATATCGCACATCGCAGTTAAATCGAGCAAGAAAGAGCACAACAATTCCACACACTTCAAGGACAGAGATGGCGGTTGCTTGGGTTTAGGTGAAAGCGAAAACAATACGGTAGAGTCGCGTTACATGTGTTAGACAAAGACGGATTGCAGGCGATCTGGCGACCGCGTCGTTGAATTCAGTTGGTAATGATACGTCAGCAGTAGCGCACGCAAATTCGATATGCCACGATTTTACTATAGTTTACTAAAATAATGCAAATATGTATGTTTACTTTACATAATTATATAAAGGAACCATTAAAAAGTGTTATCTGTATCGTATATATGTATATTTTATCACATATTAAAAACTATGCCGATTTTTAATCAGGTAACGCTGTGTTACACCACCGTTCCCGAAGGTATTTTTTAGCACAGTTAGTCTTTTAAGAGATAAATAAATTTTGACAAGTTCTGTATTGATTTCTTCTGTCATTAAAATTATCCATCCCATATGTTTTAATATTCATATTCGTAATTTTATTTCAAACGTGACTCTCAACATTGAATTGAAACCAATTTGATATTTGATACATCATTATTTATAAAAGTGTAATTATTTTTTACTCAATACACTTATTCCTTAATAAAGAATATTACTTCTTGGAACATGCCATTTCGATTTATTTCTCAAATCTCTTTTAAGCTTGTCAACCACAAAGAGCTCCAGGACCCTTTGTCTGCTCTCAAACGTAAAATAAACCAATATCTATATTTCTAAACGACTTTGTCGTGCGGACATTTTTTATAAATATTATTTAAACTCCCATTTCCAATATTGATAATGGAGTAGGCATACGTCATAAATATAAATTCCGTTTAATGTAGCAAAAATAATTTATTCAATACCCAATAAATTTTGCGAGGAACCGAGAATGAGGCAGCACATAAATTTAAAAAAAATACATATTGCAATATGGTGTGTTCACTAAGAACCCTGCCCTGGCAATTTCCTTGGTAGTTTCTATTTTTCGGCTGTCTAGATATCTATGGATACGTAGTTGGCCGATAGCCATAGATTCTACGGTCACCGAAACGTCAATTTCAAAACTTTTACGCGGCAGACACAAATGTAATCTGACCTGTTTATGTATTTTATTACGAATTATAAGAGTTCACAGCTGGTAGAATAACGGAAATGGACTATACCGAAGATCATTATTAACACAGTATACCCAGAACGGTAGTTTATCTCCGGCCTGTCGGCGAGTTATTAGCCTACTCTTGCATTGACGCTAGGGTTGTCACTTTATTTTTACTCCCTTTCTTTTAACTCGTAGCGTCTGAGATTTGGCATAAGGTAGACACGAAACCCGAAAATTTCTGTAATTTGTATACCTAGTTTCTGCATTTAAATTGCAAGAACGCTGATTAACATCAATGTAGACTTTTAAAAACTCACAGTCTTTGTGATAATCAACACACCTTTTTAGTAAAGCACCACAAACATAAAAAAGGCATTTTTTCAGGACGCGCATTTTTTTCTAAAGTGGCGGCTGCGAGCGCGAATGGCACCGAAGGCACGGCCCTTACTGCCGCCGCCTTGTGCCCCCATATTCTATGTCAATGTGTGCGTCACAGTGCGTGCGTACACGGCGCCGAGCACGCACGCACACATTCTAATGGGTAGCGGCCAGTTTATATGAAGACGTATTACTGTTCTTAGACTGTGTTATTAAGGTAGATTTGGTTCAAGAAACTAGTCAGCGGTAATTTGACGTATCTAGAAACCCAGAATTGACTGCAACATTAAGGAATTTGCTTCAACAATCACTCTCGTATGAAACTCACTCCAAATCAGATTCCCTTTGAAAGGGTACATTCAAATCCTGCATGCCAACAGTTTTTTACATTTTTTATTTTTATATTTCAACCAAACAAACCGCTTTATTTACAAAAACTGCCAGAATGCGTCGAAGTTAGCCATTGACATTGTGCGACCAGAACGATACACTACATATTTTAATCAGTTTAAGGACCTACAATTGGTTATTTGTTGCATTAATTAATAAAATTGTACTGTGATGAAGCAAATACGCAATACTATATGACGAAATTTAGCACAACTATTTTCTAACTCACAATATCAGTTCTATCAAGAACTATGCTAAAAAATTCCTAGGTCTTAGGCCATTAAAATGGCCGTTCAGAATCTTCTATGGAAATTTTCTGAGATATTCTGCTGTGTATATCTTACCTCTTTGCCTTCGTTACGGATCCCACTGCAAGGTCCATCATTAGGGCGGATGTGGGCCCTGCAATGGGACCCCGCAAAACGTTGGCCAGAGAGGTCGGACGGCAGAATATCCCAGAAAACTACACACAGAAGAACCATGCTGCTTAGAAATATCCATTATATTGTCAACAAATAAGATAGTTTACCATGTTGTTAAATCCGTATTTTTCATTTTTCACTAAACGGAGTGACTGCCAAATCATTTATTTATTTATTTCGGAAATTAAACGAGTTAATGATATGTATGAATAAGAGCATGAGTTATCAGAATCAAACTTATTAACCTGTGTCCTACCATATTTCACATAGAAAGAAAATTGAAATACATAAACAATAAGAAGAACAAATAAAGAATAGAAGACAAAATATTTATTAGATATATTCTTATAAAAAGACGACTGAAAGAAAGTTCACCCCTAATGAGATCTGCACCACACAAGTTTTCTTTTCATCCATCTGAAGTCCTGATGGAGTTCTAAGAGATCCGGAAATGGCTCCTCTTTCCGCTCCCCGCTGTCCTTGATGAACGAGTGCAAAGTGATAACGATCCATCAGAACTAGATGCCGGCAGTCAAGGAACGTACCTCTTAAACGTCTCGAGATATTGGCAACCGTGGAACTCATCAATATTCAAGATCCGACCGTTTTGAAATGTGAAGAAGAAATCGAAAAATATGTTACTACAGAAAAATGATGAATTATACGGAAAGGTTTATAGTTGAAGAATAATCGGGAAAAGTGTAAGGTGACCCGAAAATGCAAGGTGCTGACACGGGACGGGGGTGGCAGCTATATTGATAGCTGTCGACACTCCAGAGACTTTCAAGTTAAAATCTGTGATCAGCGAGCGACCCAATACGAGCGACGTTTTCAAACGATAAATTTCGGGCGCGAGCAATCTAGAGCTCTGTTTACCAAAGTTAAAACTTTGTATAAACCACTGATTATTTTCAAACGCCTAACGGTTTTGTAACCTTACTGTAACTTCGTCAGGATGGATGTGGATGCAAAATTATGACGAAGATACAGTACGGCGTCGAATTGCTTTAAAAAACATTGTGGCTTACACAAGTTTGTTAGTTTTCTCAAATTAATAGTTATGTCCAACCACAAATTCAACGCTATAAATATAAAAAATATTTGCCAAAGTATGTTACTTGAATTTCGCAACGGCGAATACTGCTAAAGGACAATTTTAAAAATATCTTACAGGCATTATTTAAGAGTTTAAATTTACAATTTTTTACTTATTAAAGAATTTACGCTACCGGTTTCGACACGTCCGTGTCATTAACGAGCGTTATTTAAACTAATCTAAAATGCAAAAGTACTTTATTAGGTGTTTTTAGGAGACGGGGGTGATTTGTGGAGTAGGAGGGGCGAGGGAGGGAACATGGTTAATAATGGTGACTTACACAGGGCTATTATTTTGTTAACGATGTTAATATTAGAATTTAATTTTTTGTTTATTTCTAAAGTTTCTAGGGCAGACAATTTGAAAAATTTGTTGATATTAGTGTATTTAAATTTAGATCTATATTTATTAAAAGTGTGGCCAGTTTCCAACAAGTCGTTAGAAATTCCGAATAATTATTATTTTTTAAACACAATTCATGTTCTCTTATCCTAGTTTTAAAATTTCTAGTAGTCATTCATACATACTGTGCATCACAATCATTACATTCTAATGTATAGATACCGCTCTTTTCCCATTCATTTGAGAGGTATTTGTTGTTAAATAAATTTTTAATTTTAGAAGTGGTGTAAAATGCTGGAGAAATTGAATTTGGTTAAATATTAGATATTTTTAAAGATAACTCACCGGTATATAGAAGTTTTTTATAAATTAAGTTTTTATTACATTGGTTAAGATTATCACCACTATAAGTGTATTTTTTAGTGAAAGTTTTTTTTTCTTTTTTATTTACAACTTGATTTATCAATTCAGGTTTATAACCATCATTTAGAGCTATTTGTTTTCACAGGTCCAAAACGCACCTAGAATTGAAAAAAAATGTTCCTGGATCTTCCCGATCTTTCTCAATTGTGCTGAACTATGGACGCAGATGTTCTGGAAATATGTTGCAGGTGTTATACTCCCCGTACATCGTGGACAGTCTTCTGAACAAATGGTTTAGTAGTAGAGGAATAAAACCTCCAGCAACATCTACCCTCATCTATTCTCTCTCTGCCCTGAATCATCAAACTATTTTGACCAAGACACCGTACCACGAAGACTGGTACAAATCGATGATAAAAGGAAAGGTGGAAGGAACCAGACTTCGTGAAAGTCACCCAGATGATGAATGGACCTGATTGGAATTTCACTACTGCAGAGCCCAAAAACTACCTCGGAAAGGAATACGCGACCACAGATCACCCTCACATTAATGAGCCGCTGTTTCTAAGATAAAGGTAGACTGAGGATAGCAATCTCCAAGGGGTTTCTCCTTGGCCCTTTTTTTGGTATTCCTCTTGGCATCATGCAGTTCTCAGCGCTGCTACAAGAATAATTCTTGAAGGCTCTCCAATTGATAGGGGAATATAGGATCAATCTCTTCATGTGGTCTCCTAACGTTGCTAACCACCATTAGCTCCATTTCATCTAGCGAGACTGCCGAAGTATTGAAGAATACACTTATCAGTTCTTTAATAGTAGCAATGGAAGTGAATCCCAACTAAAGAGGAAAAATGATAGACTTCAAAATATGGATTAAATTAAATATTTTAGGTATGCAATATACGTGAAACATCAATTTATGATAGCTTGGGTTTAAAAAAAGTGTGGTTCAAATTGTTTCGTCTTGCTGAAGTAATAAATGAGAAAAGATTGATTAAAAAGATGTATGACGCGAGTGTTGATGGCTGAAGAAAAAGAGGATGTCGGCAAAAGACTTGGAAAACCAGGTTAACTGGACACTTGAAGATGAAGACTTGAAGACTTGCATGTTGATGAGGCGAGATTGTGCGTCAACGCTCCATTTCATCTAGCGAGACTTCCGTCTGAAGAATACGTCTAAGGTTAGAGAAAAAACTCTTGCAATGTGGAGACATGATGCGGCGAAATATCCACGTCATAATTGTTCAAGTTTTTTAATCAAATGATAAAATTTGTTGTCTAAAAACGCTTTAAAACATTAAACAATGCTTAAACTTTTTAACACCGCCCGACCCAAATTACAACACATCGCGTAAAATAAAACATAACACATTTCATATTGTACACTCGCTGATTTTTACGCGTTAATGGCTAACATCCCCCTGTATAACATAAATTCCAGCTCATGTACATCGCGTACATTCCTACCGTAATTAACCAAATGTGTTTTCTAGACTAAACTCGTTAAAGAGCAGGGTACCTACATTAAATGAAAATTTGTTAATGACCTTAATATGGTTAAATTCCTTTCAAAGTATTTTCATTATTATTTTGCTGTATGTTTTCCCAATAAAAATAAACATATAAATATAAATGAAAGGCGTTATTTATATAGGTCAGGTTTAATTAGATCATGTTAGGTGGTTCGTGTCAAAGAGTATTTACTCTACTCGCGGAATCATTAAAAAGAGATTATTCGAATTAAGTGGGGCAAACTGGTTATTCTGTTAAATAAGAACTAATCATCCTTCGTTAGAAGTTTTAACTTTTTCATACAAAATTTGACAAAACAGTTTAGTAAGTGCAGCATTATTCAATTTTTTTTTTTATCTTTCACGTTTTCGCGGTGTCGAGGTACAAAAAAAAACTCCTAGAAAAATAATAAAACATTATTTTTAAAAAAATCAACACGACTATTTCAGTGAGTAGCTTGTTGGAGCAGTGGTCATGATGCTTAGTGATCTGGTGGTCGATGGTTCGAGCCGCATTTCAGGATACCAGCAAATTAGTCCTATTTTCATACCACAGACTTTTGGCTTTGTTTAAGAATAGTAAGACTCGCTGGTTACTGTCGATCACAGATGTCGCGTTCGTAGATAGCGTTCAGTCAAAACAGAAACGCCTCTGCTCAGCCGCCCACCACGTCTTATATACTGGTGGCCGCCTACGCACCTATTGTTCTAGAACACTATTAAAATTGAACAACTCATCTTGGCTGAGATGCGTTAGCCCGATAATGTTCCGGAATATTCTAGATGGTTTTGAATCTTCTCGAATATGCAGGATTGTTCTGAAATGTTTTTCCATGACAATTAAAAAGAAAAGTTGAATAATAAATAAATTGAAATCACACACACGGTTTTGAAGCACGAAAAAAAAAGTTTCGGTTATCAGAATCGTAGGCTGTTGGCCATTCATCTCCATTGTTGCTTCTTTATATTAATTATGTATTTCAAAATCAATCAAACTCTTTTATGACTCTGATGTTTTTTTAGATAGAGATCTGTTTATAGAATACATGTTTAAAAAAATTACTAGGCATTTTTGCGCTAAGCGAACTCACGACCACTTGAAAATCCATCATCAAAAACTACAACTGAAATATTTTGAAATATTTAACAACCTGTATACAATTCATCCAATTTTAAGTATTTTTTAATAATATTTTAACACTAAAAATATGCGATACATGCCTCAGAAATACGTTTAGTACAACTCCTACTTTTTCCTAAATATTCGTATTGATTTCGTCTACATTCTCTTACATCCGCGAACTTTTTCAGCCAATTTTGTGATACATTTTACACAGAAAGCTTCTGTAAAGATATTTTCTATCAAAAGGCATTTAACCACTTTTATATAAAACATTAATAATTTCGATTGGAACTCTTTGTAAGTAAAATTAATTAAATAGCGTTTACTTTTTCTTCCTTTCTCATTATTTTGTTAATTCTCGAGGATGGGGTAGGAATTGCAAATAATCCCCATTAATGAGCACGCCATTGTCCAGTGCGCCACAATTAGCGACATTAAAGGCTTAATAAGCCCATTTTGAAAATATTTACTGCCTCACTGTTTCCTCTTTGCCTCTTAAAACCTTCCAGTAAGTTAAACACAGATAAACACGCTGTGTTATCCGTTTAATTACCGCATCTCCTAGATTCAAACAGCTCGAAAACCGAGTCTTCAATGTGAATAAGAAATCTTTTTTAAAATACAATAATATTATATGTAGTTAATACAAATAAATAAAAAAATCTACTATTTCGACATTATATCGAGGGTAAACAGCAAAAGGGGCAGTGAATTTTTCGAACAGGAGAGCGAAATCGGATTGACAGAACTTTATTTTACTTTCCTATTTTTTAAATAGAAAAGGGAATGTCGCATCATTATTCTTACTATTTTCAATCAAATCTAGACGCTCGTGCTATGAAAATAGGGCTGACTTGCTGATGTGTTGGAACGGGGCACGAACCACCGACCACCAGATCACTAATAATAATAATAATATTTGGATAATTTATATAGCGCCGTTTTCGCGAATACTCACCTCAAGGGCGCTTTACACAGAAAATTATCTTACAAAACAACTTACTGCTAAAAAAACTTATTTACTTTTACTTATTCACTAGGTGGCATGTAAGAAATGGAATTAATGTTTAATACTATAATAGTTCGGAGTGCCTAAAAGAATTAGATGTTTTCGTGGAGTGCACACTAGCAGTGGAAAACATTAGCTAGTGTTGTTGTGGTCAGATTCTATAGTTTTTTATAGGATTGTCTAAATAAATGCATCTTAAGTTGTTTTTTGAACTGTGGTAAGCTGTCTGTTTGTCTCAGTTTATTAGGTAATTTTACATAACTTTGGTCCAGCCACTGCGAAAGCACGATCACCGAAATTAGTTTTGTGGACGCGATTTACTTTAGCTTACATATTAGTATTAGATGTTGATGCTGAGCGAAGTGTTGATTGTCTGTTAGCTAGCGTCATGCCATTACATTACACCATTACACCAACAAGCCAGTCTGTTATTTGGTGCAGTTGGTGTGGCTCTCGGATATTTGACCGACGGACATTTGGCCGACGGACATTTGGCCGACGGACATAAGGCCGACGGACATTCAGCCGACGGACATTTGGCCAACGGATATTAAGCCGAACGGACATTTGGCCGACGGACATTTGGCCGACGGACATTAGGCCGAACGGACATTTGGCCGACGGACATTTCGGGGATAAATATAATTAAAATATCTGTATTAAAATAAATTTTTAAAATATGCGAAGTATGTAGTCTGTACAATTAGAACTCTAGCAGATCCAACATGCAAAATTAAATGTAAAATATTATAAAAAATGTTGGGTATAAAAGCAAAGGCAGCAATATCAAATTAATGCAGGCACCGAGGTTTACTAATTTATAAAGGGATAGACACAAAATCTAGAATTCAGAACATTCTAAATTAGTAATCCTCAGTGACAACATTCAAAACATTTTTTTTAATTTATGGATAATGCTGGCTTTTTATACCCCGCACATGTTTTAATTTGTGCATTTCCAGCCCAAAACGCATCCGAGCTTGCGTCGGCCAGCGGCGCTCGCAGAGGATGCAAAGGGAGTCAGACAGATTGCTCCGGGAACGACTTCACTCAGATGTGCAGGCCGTCTTGTGTGCTGGAAGATGCATTAGTCGCAGTGGTTCCCAAAGTTGACAGGACCGCGACCCTCCAAAAAAAAATTCAATATTCGGGACTAAGAAATTAAGAAAAAAAGTAACCCATAAAAAACACGTTTTTACTATACTCCCTTTCTTTGTAAAATATAACAATAATAAAAGACGAATTAAAACATATAACAGAACACTAAACTTAGATGAGTTTAATATATTTCTAAAATGTCAGATGTTTTGAGATGTCAAGATTTTGATAGATTCTATTATCATCAATATCGTACCTTATGAATTTCCAGCGTCACATGATTTAGTCAGAATCAGATTTGAGTAATGTAGAATTCTTCAAAACTAAGCAAAAATCTAAAAGAAATAAATGATTATTTGATTTCTTCCCAAAATTTTGCTGTCATCTGTGAACCAATTGTTATAAATTTTCGAAATTCGTAGTTATGTACCTATTATACTGACGGAGTAATTCAAATTTTAAATAATCCGTGGCGTCGTCGTTAGGCCACCGTTGGTAGTAATCAAACTTTTGTAATGATTCCAATTTGAAAAAACCATTAAAATTTCTAAAAATCCAAAATTATACTTTAATTATTTTTTTTAACGAAAATTATATAGATCTTCTTGATAGTCGCTACGGGTCTCCTTGCAAAGTTTCAGCTCGATTGGATCACGGGAAAAGGGTTAAAAATCGATCCAAAGTTTTTCCGTCAAGGAAACAAGCAAGCAGGCGCCGAGAAAGGAAGTAAAAAAGAAAAACGTACGAATATAATCAAATTTTTCATTACGAAAAATATTCAAATGTGATATTTTAATGGGAAAGATGCATTTGTTGCCATTTCTTGTCATAACAGCAATAGCGTCGACTTCAATTTCAGTCACTTTTTTAATAGCAGTCAATTCGATACGTCCAATTTAATTACGTATTTAGTCTTCATAGAAACCATGGCAGAAAATCCCACTTCACATAAGCATGAAGTAGTGAAGGGGAGAAGGAATTTCATGGCTTCGTCAGACAAGCAGGGATAAATGTCAGCAACCAAAAGCCAGAATTTTACTAATCGCTTGCGATTAAAAGTATTTTCAGCGACGTATCCTCCAATTAGTGTACAAAACGCTTATTAGGCCAGTGCTCACGCACGCAACTGAGACGTGGGTACTAACTAAGAGGAATGAGCGAGCACTGGACGTTTTTGAAAGAAAAATTTTGAGGCGTATCTTCGGACCGGTTTTAGAAAATGGACTTTGGCGCAGACGTTACAACAATGAGCTCTTTACTCTATTTAAGGAGCCAAACGTCACAAAATTTATAAAACTGGGAAGACTTCGGTGGCTGGGTCATGTGGAGAGAATATCCGAGCATCAAGCACCAAAGTCCCTGCTGAACTCAAGGTCAATAGGGCGAAGGAGCTTAGGAAGGCAAAAATTAAGATGGAGTGACAACGTCCTCAAAGATATCTCTGCCTTAGAGCTTCAAAACTGGAGAGAGCTGGTACTAGACCGAGATGAGTGGAGAAAAATTATTGAGGGGGCCAAGACCCACCAAGGGTTGTAGTTCCAAGAATGATGATGATGATCCTCTAATAAATCAATTAGCTCTACACTTGCTTTTATTGACATTTCAGTTGGTATGTTGTCTTGAAATGGATTACAAATACAGTTTATCCTGTGGAACTTTTTGATCCCTTCTTCGAGTGTTGAAGTTATTTTTCAACTCTGTTAAATGAGTGACAATGCAGACACTACATTGACATCTGGTTGCAATTCGTTTTCTATGATAAACATGACATGACCCGGACGAGACGTGTTGCGCGGTGTTGTGACTGCGGCCCACCTAATATTCGTTCGCGACCCATTAGTGGGTCGCAGCCCGTAGTTTGGGAACCACTGCATTAGTGGATGCAGCCGGCGTCGCAACCAGAGCGAGAAATTAAACAGAATTGAAAAATATGCCTCGGGGAGATGAGATTTAAGAGAATTATACGGTAATGTTTCTTCATGTATTAGCGCACGTGTGGGGTATAAAAGCAAAGGCGGCAATATTCGAAAAATCTGAATGGAGTCATCGAGGATTACTAATTTAAAATGTACTGAATTCAAGATTTTATAGGAAACACTAGCTGTGCCCGCGCGGCTTCGCACGCGTAGATTTTTAGTACACTGTTTGGATCGTCATAGAACTTTCGCGAACCTTCTAGAACGTTCTCCTTCCAGAACTTTCAAGAAATTTATCAAACACACAGGAACCTTCTAGACAGACTGACACATTCCGCCACTCAACTTAGAACAGCTTAGAACAGCATAGATTTTTCAGGAATTTTCTAGATCCTTCTTCCAGAACTTTCCAGAGCGGGTTTTTCCGGAACCTTCTAGACTAAACGACTCAGTCGGCGCGCCTATTTTGAAATAATCTGAAGCATTTGCGGCCTTCCCATAACAAAACAGTGTGCTAAAAAGTACATTTTCGTCACCCACGCACAGCCACCCCCACCAAACTCGCATATTTTCGATGTGACACCAAAGGCTATCTACCACCATAACCACCAGTGGGTGGTTGTGGCTGGTTGTGGAGAAAACTTGGCGGGTAGGGAAACACGGGTTCCTTTTTATGTATATATATATATATATATATATATATATGTATATATATATTGATTTAAATATGTATATATTGATTTTAATTAAAATATGCATTTGGAGTATTTTTTTTGTAACGGAAGTAGCGCAAGCAGCACGTAGCGGAAGATGTAGCGGAAATGCGATACCATAACTAACGACACCATTCTTGTCAGCTGTCAGATTGAGTTCACGAATATTTCGATCGTTTTTTAAGAAAGTTTTTATTTGACACCGTGCCAAAAACGATTAAAAGTGATACTCGAGAAATTATTCATTGCAAAATAATTGTCAGATATTCGCTTTCAAAAGAAAAAAATACAATTATTCATTCAATGCAGCTGCCAAAGTTGTATAGTTTCGAAGCTTTCGAATACGGAACATGAAAGTTGGTAGGTACATTTTTTGAAAATGTACACATTTTTGGAAAAGGAACAACGTCTCAATAACAACACCGTATTGAATTCTTGTCAGCTATCAGATTCTGTTTGCATACGAGTTCGCGAATATTTCGATCGTTTTTTAAGAAAGTTCTTGTTTGTCGAAGTCAAATTTCTACCGCGCGTACATGAGTACATGCACGAAATTTCGATTTTTGAATATTGCTGCCTTATTTGTTATCATGTTAAAGATATTAAATTTATCCTTTCAAATCATAATTTTTTATAATATTGCAGTCAAGTACTGCACTGAGGAACGCTTTCAGTGATGGCGGTGGTGGATCTGAAAAAAGGTAATTTTAAAGAGGATTTTTTTAAAACTATAAATTTTACTTCGCGAAATATTAATATTAACGGATCTCGTAGTACATATTCTTTAAAACAAGGTACAAAGAGGTGTTATTTATAAAATAGCGTTCTCAAAATACGCGAGAAGAATGAATAGTTTGTTTTAAGTGGAACTTCGTAGAATGGTGGTAATAATCGTAAGAATGAAAATAAAATGTCGCGATAGACTTGAGCAGTATACAAAAATTGAAGAAAATAACATTTATATGTGATTTGTTGAATATAAGAGACAGATAATTTTTTTTAATAACATTTTGAATAGCTTTGTTACTTTTTTTGTTTTCCTTTAGTCATTTACCTCAGTTATGGTAGTGTTTATTTTCCAGTACCCTGCTTGTAACCGTATTGTTAACATAACATAACTATGGTAGATGTAAAAGGAATAAATTATTCAGTCTTTCTCGTCCTATTCAAATAAATTGACAACATTATATAAAACATAATGTTGGTTAATAATTACACCTGAGTGACTATTCCTCTCGAAATCATAGTAGTGACAAATATAACTCATCGTGTGTGTGCATGGCAAAGTATTTTTTGTAAATTTAGTAAATATAACGTAAATTTAGTAAATAAAAATATACGTTTAAATCTCAATATCTGTCTGTCTGTTCTCTAAACAAATCTATACCGTTTCAGCGATCTGATCCAAATTTTGCATATTTATTCTTTAGAACCTGGCGGAAAACATGGCTGGTGAGTAGCTCAAATAGGTGATCGCTACGCTAGTAGCCGCCAACCACTTTTCCAACCGACTTTTTCAAACCTACAAGCAGCTATACCGTACCGTCTCTAATATTGTATAATCCGTGTTCGTTATTATTAAGATCAATCGCAAGTGGTTAATTTTAGTCAGTGCCATAGTAAGTAGAATTTTACACTGATTTTTTCCTCCAAAATATTTATAGAATGATTTGGCAAAGCAGTATATAATTAAAATATCTTAAAAATTGAAATTGTTTCATATTATGTACATATTTGTTTATTGATTTAATAAAAATGGTGTGTTTTCTTTATTATTTTATGCGAGTAAGAACTCGACAATTTACAGTTTAAATATTGAAAATTTTGAATGAATAAATTTTTGGAACGTGCACGTTATATTGTAATTTTATATTTTGTTTGGAAAAATAAATCTCGGAGAGTATAAAAGGGAAAGTTCTTAGAAAAAGGAGGGCTTTTCAGTAATATTTTTCAAAGCGGCCATGGGTAGTTTCGTGTCTGTTATTTTATATTATAGTGTAAGGAGGAGAACTTTGCTGATATAATCCAGTGACTCGCTGTACTGCTTCAAGATATTTTATTAGTTGTACAATAGTTCACGCGACAATCTCTCCCTTCCTTTCTCTCTCCCTCCGTACATGTTATTTATATTTTATTGTATTTATATTACATACATTTTACATTTTACACCAAGAGCATGAACACAAATTTGCAATTGACCTAGCCTTAAAAAATAATCAAAATATCTAACCTTTAAACGGTCGCGGACGGTTAATTAATTGACTAACGAATCTTAATAAGACGAAAAAATTGGTATAAAATTTAGCCAACGGGCGTTTATAAGACCGGCCCTTACGAAATACCAGACAACGTCCTCTCATACTTCTATCTTCCTTATTCATCCGCTAATTAATTAATTAAAATAAATAACTCACAATAAAATTATAGATTTAAGTAAAATTTCTCCGCGTGTGTAACCGCCTTGATACTTTTATCTCTACGTCCAATTTTAACCGACTTGCGGGTTTCTAAAGTTTTTGAACAACCGCCATTTCGAAACAAGATGGTAGATCACATTGGCTTACAAACTTACAAGAGATATCTATCGGGTCAATTTTTCGGTAAAGTTTGGTCCAAATCTGATAAGAACTACCGTATCCACAAAATACGTTATTTCGCGTGTAGGGATTAACTTATCCAGGTCTCTGGTCACGATGTCAAAACATACCTACTTGTCAAAGGTGGATGCAATTTATAATTGAGCCCTTGCCCGGAATAACGTTGTATCCAACAATACTCTCATTCCGAGAAAAATTGAAAAAACGAAACCAGTTACAATTTATTACATTTTATATTTTAAATATAACAAACATATAATTCTTAACTAATCTCAATATAAAATAGGGGGAAAAGTCAATTAAATTTGAATATATTGTAAAAAAACATGCTGAATCAGTGGAAAAACGTTGTATATGAAATTTTCACAAACAACGTTATTCCGCAAAATGGATTTTTTTATTCTGCTTTACTTGATAATGCCTTTTAAAAGCAGCATGTGCTCATCTAACATGAATTCACAAATGTCATCGAGGTCCTTGAGCTTAACAGTCTTATTGGCAGTAGATTGGAATACATTGAAGTTAGTTCCAGGCTCCCTAACTGCATGATTTTTTCCAAACGGTAGCCAATCTTGCCCTCCTTCCACAAATAGTTGGTAGAAAGCTATAGGAGGTCCATGATTCTAATTCTTTGTGGAAGGTTTGAGCTCTGATTGTGATGAGATCATTAGTAGGTAAAGAGCTTTTACGGAACGATAAGTCTCTCGTACATACTATTACATATCTCCGTCTGTTTGCTGAATATGGCGTCGGACATACAATTTCTTAATACACAAGACGAGATGATTACTTTTTTCATTGTAATTCAGTAACCTGAATACTGATTAAATATTTATCTTGATATTAAAATGGAGAAAACATCCCGGATTTAAACATTTTTGGCACAAACTCGACCCTGCGAAAAAGAATGAGGAATTAAATAAACTTTTTGTATCGGTGTTATATTAAGTTACGATATAAAGAGCATAAAGAGCACTATAAAGCCAGCATTATTACCAAAAAGCAATTCAAATATCAATATGGATAGATCAATTGAGTAAAATCGGTTAACGTTCGACAAAATAATATTGTCACATATGAAATCACAATATCAATCAGAACTGCCAAATCGTATACAACGTTATTCCACAAACATGTTCTGGCGGGTCAATTGCAGGTTTGATAATATTTTTTCTGGATTAATAACTCCTTTCCTGCATCCTTCAACTTATTGGGTTTGATATCTTTCCAATTTAAAACATTAGATGTTCGTTTTCTCCATATATGCATGTGAATTAAACCACGCTCCACGATATTGACGCTCGGCGACGCCATTTTGAGAAACACTATACAACGTTATTCCACAAACCAATAACTTTAAAATGCAGCCAGAAGCCTGAATATTTTTTTCTTGACATATTATTTACCTTAATCGATGCATAATAACATACCTAATATAACTAGATCAATAACTCAAAATTGACATTTGTGTTGGATACAACGTTATTCCGGGAAAGGGCTCAATTATGGATCCATTCACTTCATTTTATAAAAGTGTGTTTTTATTTAATTTTTTAGATATTTAGCAGATGGTTGTATATATCGGTCGGTGAGAAAATGGCTTGGTACTTTGCAGACGCCTCGGGCTTCTCGTTGGGCGATATCCCTCGAGCGCGATTGGTCCATTTGGGACCTTGAGGGACTAGAGTCCAAGCAGGTCTGGCTCCACCACAAATATAATATTATTTTTTACTTTTAAGTGTTCGTCACATTAAATTTTGTAAACATTTCGAATTGCGTCGAAGAGATTCTCAAAACTCGAGTCATTTTTATAATAATACAAACCAACAGATGTCACCGGCGTGTACAATGTGTGATAAAACAACGCATTTAAAATATTTTTTCTATATAGTTAAACAGATTTCCTCATTGTATTGTCAATCGTAATATGCATAAATTCAGAGCGATGATCGGTCAGAAAGTAGGGAAATATTGATTTCAATATTTTGTGGCTGGCAGATAAGTAAAGCTAAACAAAAGAGTGAAAAAATATGTCTAGAAAAACTCTTAGTTTTTTCATATCCCTCCATCCAATGTAAAAATATACATTGAGCAAGTAAAAGAAGGAGGCTTGATGCCTATGAAATGCGGTGCTAGATGTAAGTGAAGATCCTATTACCAATTCTCCCGGCTTCGTCGAATACGGAACAGATCGATCTGTCTATTCCGAAAGGCTGAAGTGAACTATTGCGTCGGATTCGGATACCACACGAAAAAGAAATGTCAATTCTCAAAAGAAAAGGACACCGGCATACATGCTTTCCAACTGTCACTAGTCAGATTTATTAAAGATTTAAATCCTGGCTAGCGGTTGGCGTAGAATACGTCGGGCGTCAGTTTCGACCAATCAAAATCGTTTCGCGGCAGCCCGGCGGTTACGAAACAACAGCAGTGGGTTAAAAAAAATTGGAGAAGAGAACGTCATAAGCACTGAAATTTTCCATTTATTACATTATTATTATTATCAAAAGACTTTCTGCAATGAGCCGTATTTTCTTCGTAACTACCCAATCCGGGAGGAAGATTTGTGACATTGCCATTAAAAATTTCAAAACATTTGTATTTAAAAATGAGAATACTTTTTAACAAGTACTTCTACAAAAGGCACAGCTCGTTGAGTGAGGACCTGTCTCGGCCAGATAAAAAAATAATAATTAAATAAAACTAATTAACTTTCCACAAATGCATTTAAATCAAACTCAAAAGAACGCAATTTCTATTCAAGATATTTTGTATACATTTTGTGTTCAATTTTGACATGAAATACAAAAACTAATTTTTCGGCGTCTGTCTCTGACAGCGCGCTAATAATTTTGGCAAAAACTTCCCCGCGTTAATTAAACGAACTCTTTTATTGATAATACTACAACATTATTGAAACATTGAAATCCAATCAGGGAAACATCGATTGAGTTTGTGAAACATTGTAATTAAAAAGTTTTATATCGAAAATTGGTTTTTGTATTCCGGGGCCGAAATGTGCCTCGTCCCTTGGTTTTTGTTATTTCATCTGCTCCAAGCTAACGCCATCATAATTTAGAATATTTTGGGTGGTTCTGTTTTTGCCGAACTATGTAATAGGGTTGAATCGTACCTTGAATTTTTAGCTACCCTCGTAGCGCAGTAAACATGATACTGGTATCTTCTTATGTCGGGGGTTACGAATTTGATTCCGGTGAGATCACACGTCACAAAACATTGTTGTGATATACTATATGGGTATTTTTGAAATGTATTTCACTTCAGTTATTGGACCTCGTGATATGTTGTAAGGTTAATAAAATGTCACGTTTATATATGAAGACATAAGTGTTTAATGTATTAGGAGACTAATAATATCGATTAACGATAAGTCCGGAACGAATAGCATTCAATATTGTTATGTCTACGAGATTTAAGCGTGCCAGAATCGAGTTGCAATTATATGAGTAGCATGACAGGCGCACACGGGAATGGCACGTATGGGTGTATGTGTATGTACGGCTATCTGGGGAGAAAAGTTTAAATACCCGCGCGTACGTGCGCGCATTCTTCTGAGATGGACAATTAATAAAGATATTGTACTTCTTTCATTGTTTTATTGTTGTAGATTACCTGCTTATCCCACATCCAGCCAGGTCACATTTTATCCGTAGATAAGATTGTCTCACATAAATAGGATACTACGAGCGTTACCATAAATATAATTCAAATTTATAACGTGGGGGAGAGGGTGAGGTGGCCAAGAGGAGAAGAGACGATGTATAAGTTTTGCGCAGGATGTTAATTCTTTTCTGTCACATATGATTTTTATGCATTTCTCTGCTAGATTAAGCGTTTTTGAAAAATTATGGCAAGAGATAAAATTCCGCCATACTTTTATCTATAGCCTTATTCACAAAGTATGAAATTGTACAGAGATGAATTTAACCCGTTCTTAATGGAAGCATGTTCTTTAGTATATATTTAAAATACATTTTTTATCTAGTTGCAGTATTTATTCTTGCATTATGAAATACCCTGGTAAAAAAAAAGTAACCCATAAAAACCAAGTTTTTATTATACTCCCTTTCTAATTTACTAGTTAAAACATTTTTTTCGCTTAACCTACGCGTTGGACTTCGGTCGGGCGACGCTACGAAAGGGAGTAATAAAAAATTTACAACAAACCAAAATTACACTATACTCAGGTTTCGCGTCTACCAGACGTGTTAAAATATTTTCATACAACTTAATAAGTTGTGTGAAAAAACCATTCAAAATTTGAAAAATCCAAAAATTTATTAATTTTTGTTAACCAAAATTTGATAGATCTTCTTTATCGTCGCCACGAGTCTGCTTGTAAAGTTTCAGTTCGATTGGATCACGAAAAGGGGTTTAAAATGGAGTCAAAGTTTTTTCGTCAGACAAGAAGACAAGCAGACGCCACGAGTTAATTAATATAAAGGAAGTAAAAACACTTTTTATAATGGACGCTGTTTTTTTATAATAATTTTGAAATTTCGTTCCGAACCCAGTCACGTCTCTTTTTGTAGTAAAATGCGACTTATTTACTAAGACATTATACTTTTTAGGGTTATTTAGTTTGCCAAGTCAGGGTTATTTAGGGTTATTTAGTTTAGACAAGTCAAACGCGTTAGAACCAGCTATAGAAACTGACGTGTACCAAGAAATTTACTTTAGTTCCATATATTTAGTAGTATTTTGCCATATCCAGCAACCTGTCTGACCATTGCGTCTTAGAACGACACAACTGCTTGTTCTTTTAAAATAGATTCAAAATTCATAACAAGAACTTGAGTAAACATCGTATACCTTACACCGTGCTTTGGAACGAAGTTAATCCCGCGAAAAGCCGCCAATTTAAAGTGTGCTCATCTAAAGCACAATAGCCGAGTCCCCGGCTCAGTATTGGAGTGCGGGAGACGGATTTGAAGAGTTTAATTAAGGTTTACAGCGAGCAAATGTTTACCAAATGATGAACATCCCTCGGCCCGCCCCGCCCAGAGTACTTTAAGGCACATAACAATTATTTGCTCTGTCAGTGTAAGCGCCGTTAGTACACAGCCTTAAATTTCTCCCATTTTTAGACAAGGCTTGAAAAGACCCCGAGCGATGAGATGACTTCAAAGCTGTGTATGATTATGCTTTTGTAATTCTTTTTAAACAAACATTACAGTACAGTTAGTTATTTTGAGTACACACTTTATAATCAAAATTCAGGCATGTTTGATCCTCGTCGTTTGTTTGTTTGATCCCCGAACAAGTCTGGTCTGAGTCGCTACAAATGAAGGAGATGAAGAAGAAAAGAATTGTACTTCCCTTTGTCACACCACTCACAGACGAGTCACCAAAAAGTTAAGAAAATAAAATAGATGTTTCTCATTTCAAGCTTTTATTGATTCTAACACATTATGATAACAAGATAATCGAGCGACCTCAACTAAATGGTGCTTTAACAAGCACATCAATCACAAAAGCGTCGTAAGTTAAAAGTTATCTTTACAGAAAATCAAAATCATTATTAGATGATCCATTTTTAACAATCTTGGCTTTTTACACTAGTAAATAATTAATTTAGTAGGAATTGCAAACTATACACTACAAAACCTTGGAAATAATGAACAAGCGGTCCCGTTGAAAAGAAACACTAGAGGCCATTCGCATAGAATTGGCGAATTGATTTCGCTACAGAATCAAGTTTAATTCTTGACCTTGACGATACACTACGCTCTTTTCTCTTAGCGTGGGAAGAATTGTGAATCAATGTGGCTATCCCTCTTTCCACCCTTACCCGCAAGGAAACTTTGTGCTAATAAATCAGTTGTGCTAGTTTGATGTACAAATTTCTTAATCATTAAGCGAATCCAACCACGTTAACCTTTATTTACGTATTATTCTGTTCTACTCATTTTCGACTACATTATTAGGCAACGCCCAACTGCGAGATTGGATTTTACTGGCGAAATTTGGACTGGTTTATTTTATAAGATATTTTGTAAGAAAGCCTATTAGAACATCGACCGGTGCTATCTACAGGTAAACTCCGTCTCCCTGGGGCGCTGTTTTTCCGTGTGCGCTCTACCTGAAGAGACAGTGAGATGGCCTGTAGTGATGGGTCCGCTCTGTACTCACTACTACAATGTAGTACTACACTACATTGAAGTGCACACTTCGCACATTTTGATGTGTAGTGCACACTACAAACTACAAACACCAAAGTTATTGAAAGTATAAACTTCAAATAGTACACTTCATTTCAAAGCGAACACTACAAAGTACATATACTTCAAAGTTATCGAAAGTATGAGAAACACATTTTAAATAGTGTATTTTTTACGTGAAATTTTTGGAAAGTTGATGTAGATATATGAAGAATTTTCTGGAATCTGTAACAACCCCCCCCCCATGGTTTGAAAAATTTTGGGAGTTATGAAAAAAATTTTGGGAAGTTGATGTAGCTAAACGGAGAAATCTTTGGAAACTGTAACAACCCCCCCCCCCCATGGTTTGAAAATTTTTTGGAATCGAACGAAGAAATCTGTCTGGCGACCTTTTTTTTTTAGGTGCCAAATGGGGACGGGGGGCAGTAAAATAAATAGAGGAGGGAGGGAAGAGAGGGGAGGGTGGAGCGTCGCGGAAAAGGGGAGGGGGGAAAGAGGAACGGCAGGGCAGGACGGCACGGCCGGAGGAGGACAAGGACGGCAGGGCATGGGGACGGCACGGCAGGAAGACGGAACAAGGACCGGGCAGGACAGAGCGCACGCCGTAAGACGGAACAATTGGACGGTCATGGCATGACGTTCACTGAATTTAATACGTACAAGGACGGTCATTGCAGTACGCGCACGTCAAGGGAATACTAACTAAGAATGGCATTTACTTCACTTCATTTACTTCACTTCATTTCGTAGTACTACAATTGTAGTGTACACTTTGTAGTCTTCAAACTGGTGAACGTGTGTGTGTTGTAGTCTTCATTTTGAAATGAAGTTTTTCCCTTCGCTAATGGCCTGTCATCCAGTCAGCTTAGCCCGGTTAGCTGGAGATTTTGACGTCAGCCAACTGAGGTTCATTACTGATCGAGGTCGCTGTATGTGAATCCTGATTAATGAAAAAGTTTAAAGTGCGTCATTTCGGCAGTAATCGGGGCCCTGTATGTAGATTTTTATTTCATTAAAACTAATTTACAAATGGTAGCTTAATACCCCTAATAAAAAATGCAAATGGCCCAAAGCCCAAAATACCATTAAAGTCTCGGCCATTTCTCTAAATAATGTCGGGCCTCGCGGAATAGCCGACACTTTTGTTGTTGTTCCATTATTTAGGGCCCCCGGCACCTACCGCCCTAGTCCCGGGGTCAGAGACCCCTCTGATGAGGGCCGAGCGGCTCCCGGCCCTCGGACCAATGTCGTCTAAAAATATTTATCACCGAAATTGCCAAATAGAACCCTCCCTTCATGTACACAATTTAAAATATCAACATGACGCAGGGATCTTAGAAAATTTCCGTCTAAATATGGACTAGGAGCTGGTTGTTTCAACTATGTTTATAGAAAGCATGGATGTTTGCGCTTTCCACCAATCAAACAAACCGTGTTCGTAAAAATCTTTGCTTCATGAAAACAAAGATTTTTACGAAAACAATCTTTATACACACTGACACGCACCATAACTATGTAACCAGATCGACAGGACGAAAAATTAGATTACAAATCGCTAACAACGTGTATGGCGAAAAAAAAGAGATTACATTGTGCCAAGAATCTTTAATAAATTAGATAAAAAATTCTTTGAGATGATGCAAGACAAAAAAACTCCATTGGCTTCTAAAAGTACAAGCTAAAAGAATATATATTAAAGCTATGTACCTAATCTTACATTAATTTATAATTACATAGCATGTTTTACTTGTAAAAATACATGCAACACTCGATAATGACCTACTATCTTCATTATAAAATAAAAATTATTGTCAAATATTGAAGGCAACCATGCCGTAAAACTGCTGTGCAGTTTGGCATATGTACAATGTAATAAATATCAAAAAATTAATAAATATATAAAAAAATAAAATAAAAAATTACTGAAAACCGTTGATACAACCGGCCCTATGTTACATATTTAAATATGACTATAAAGTTTTAGACTTGCTACTTTTCTTCGTCTCATTTTAAATGTTGCAGAAACTGCGGTACTGGAATCTAAACTAGGTGCCTTCAAAATCAAATTCAAATCAAAAGAATAATTTAATTGTTTCCATTTTCCATACACTTTTGAGTAGTTCTCGCCACATATTTTATGCATTTTGCGATATGCTACGCCATCGTGAAATACGAAATGTTTCAATTTCGTGGCGTAATTTGAAAACAAATTATTGAAATATCCGCTTTGATTCCGTGACCGTGCGACCGACGTTCGGAAATGAGAATATTTGAAATGCAACCGCAGTTGCAATCAAACATGATCAGAACATGATTAAATTATGAACAAAGTGGAATGAAACTAGTATAAACATTGAGATGTGCCGGTTATTTCCAATCCCCTCTCGCTAATATCAATCTTTACATTGCTTTAATAATACGGCAACTACCCAAGCAGGGTACATTGTCTTTAGAAAGGTACGAAAAAAAAATGTGGCTCTTCTATATGCTAAGTCTATTGGAATCGTGTGTCTTATATAATCACAAGTGTTAGAAGGAATGTACTTACATTAAATATCTTATATCTTTGGCATTTGCTCAGAAAGAATTATGTTAAAACTTATTGCGAATAATATTTGACGTTAATTCTTTATTGTAAAAAATGTGATTGCAAAGGTAGTATACAGAAAAATACATTTATCTTAATTAGCATATTTTCAGCATCTTATATTAACATTATATTACTTAATGTTCCTTTAAAGGAATATTGATTAACTTATTATAATATTAAAAATAATAAAGAATGTCTTCATTATAATATGTATAATATATAGTATCTTTATTATTATTATTTATATATATATATATAAATATATATATATATTATATATGTATATATGTTAAATCTAAGGCTTTCACGGGTACAATATATGTTAGTTCTAACTACTTGGGAGTAATTGACGCGGGTTACCCCCAAAGTAGTTAGAACTAACATATATATATATATATATATATATATAAGAAACCAAATAATAGAAGTGTAAATAACAAAATCAAAGAAATACAATAAAGTAGGTACATATAACGATAAAAAAAAATTAATGCTTTAAAATATAAGACAAAATCCCATGGCGGCGGCAGTGGATGGCTTCAAGTCGAAGACAGGACAAAAAAATAAAAGGGGAAAAAGAAAGACAAAACAAAAACGTGACACCCGGCAAGGGAAGTCAGGACCGGCAGATATACATCCGATTCAAGAGCAATACACCGGAGACTAAAAAGTAACTTAACCCAGAACATCAGACATGGTATCGATTAGTTCTACAAGAGCCAAGCTCCTTACGCAGATCCCCGCAGGATTTCCCACCGGGATACAATTTGGAACGATCGTGTATGTAAACCATACTTAAGCAGCTCCCCACATCCAGTGGTTCACAAATCCTCATACAACAACGGCACGCTGTCGGTCGCAGCGGGGGAAGGTCAGTACCTACGCCGAAGTACTGACCTCCACCAACATTACGAAGACACCTCGCTGTATATCAGTAGCTACACCATGATGTCATATATATTCGTACATCAGAGTAACTGACTATGGACAACATTACGATAAAGCAGCCACCACAGGACGATCGACACCACGCAGGTCTACGCATTCATAACGTCCGGATCTGCAAGGAAGCTTCTACCATCAACATCATTGTCATCATTAACATGGAGTTTATCATTATTTACATTGATATGAGAAACCTTGTGAATAATTTATTGGAGTAACAACGTCCTCAAAGACATCTCTGCCTTGGAGCTTTGGAACTGGAGAGAGCTGGCACTAAACCGAAATGAGTGGAGGAAGATTATTGAGGAGGCCAAGACCCACCAAGGGCTGTAGTGCTAAGAATGATGATGATGATGTGAATAATACATAAAGCACTGAGACCACTCTCTCATTTACAATTACCGCCACCTTCATCCCTAAAGTGGTGACGCCGACGTGTAGTGGACAACATCATCCCTAAACAACTAAACTTACCATGGGCGTTTTAGAACATATTTTTGGCGCTCTCTTATTTCTTCTATGTAGACCATAGTATTATTTTACAATATTTTCATATATATGTTCTGATAACACAATTAATGTATTTAGTCAACTATTAATTAAGAAAACAGAGACGAAGGCGGCCCTCGTAGCTCAGTGGATAAGACACTGGCTTCTCTAATGGAGGGTTCCAGGTTCGATTCCCGGTGAAATCACAATTATTCTATGTGATTTACTCAAACCTTGGCATTTTATGACCTATTTCAACTTCTGTAATTCGGCCTCTTGGCCTATTAAAGCGAAAATATAATAAAAAAATAAATAATAAAAGAAGCTTTTTATATGAAAAACGTGTTATAGTCTTTATAGTCTCACCCACAATACAAAGACTTCTTTACACGTTTCCAAAAGAAATAGCTTCGTCTCACAGAGTTGACGGAAAGAGTGAGAGCAAGGCTCCAGGCTGCCAAGATGAGTTTTGTAAGGGGGGTAGCGGGAATCACACTGATGGACAGAGTGAGAAGTGCTGACATAAGGCACACACTTGGAGCCCCTACTCCTACACATAGAAAAATCACAAATGAGGTGGCTTGGACATGTGCTTAGAATTCCAGAAGAACGAATACCAAGAAGAACCTTTCTAAGCTAGGAGAAGCAGCAGAAAAATATGTATGTAAAAAGACTGGTTGACTCATGCAGAAGAAACGCAAGACAGGAGAACATGAAAACACCTTGCCGAGTCTTTGGGCCTCCAACCCTATTAGGACAAGGAGATGAAGATGATGATGATTATGAAAGAATAAGTAGCTTTCTGTTAACATTTTAATAGCTTCGTATTTAAAATAAAAAATTACTCAAATAGAAAAAAGAAAGAAAAACATTTTTTCGATTGCTTCAAATTAAAGGTACAAAATTGACAGAACCCCTTGTTTTTCCCCTGACAAATTCTTCTCAAAATTGTGATTGTATTCAAATGAGTCAATAATAATGCCAGCGAGCTCCCCCCCAGAGGGCGCGAGTTTGGCTCGGGCCAATATCAGGTAGGTACTGCAGACACGCCGCCGATTCAATAAAAGTTTTTCATTTATTCACAGCCACGTTAATAAAAAAAAAAAAAGAAAATTCCATCTGAAAGAGATCCGTCCCGCGCGCTGTACATACAATCCCATTCCTAATTTAATATTCCGGCGACATGTCACGTCACGCGTCCGCCATTTTGTATCCAATTGATTTTAAAATCGGGACACGCACCTCGCCGTGTTCGCGTCGTGCTATGACATCTCTCGATCGAATTACAAACTTCAAAACGGGCGCTCGACAGGTGACAGGTGCTGTTGTTGAACATCTACTCAACTTTGCCCAGTCGATTTAATTATTTTAGCTAGGTGGTTTCGATTAGTAAACAGCTTTATTTGATGTGAAACATTTTAAGCGGTCACACCTTCGTTCGTCATATGTAAATAGCTTTAACACGCTTTGTATAAAGAGTAAAACGGTTGCTTGTTTAACGTAACATTGTTCCCTTGGTCGTAGCATGACCGCTGTGTTGTAAGTAACGAGCGAAGCGCTTGAAATATTGAAACGTAAATGATACAAAGCAGATTTTACTAATCCACGACTTCATCTCTATATATGTGTTTGCTAGCGAAGGGAAAAACTTCATTTCAAAATGAAGACTACAACACACACACGTTCACCAGTTTGAAGACTTTTTACTACAATTGTAGTGTACACTACAATTGTAGTAAAAACTACTTGAAGTGAAGTATTTGTAGTACTACGAAATGAAGTGAAGTAAATGAAGTGAAGTAAGTGAAGTGAAGTAATTGAAGTGGAGTAATTGAAGTGAAGTAAATGAAGTGAAGTAATTGTAATAATAATGAAGTGAAGTAATGAAATGAAGTAATGAAATGAAGTAATAGTGAAGTAAATTTTTAAATGAAGTGAAGTAATTGTAATATTAATGAAGTGAAGTAATGAAATGAAGTAACAACGGCAAAAATATATTTAAATAAATGACGATATTTTCTCCAAAGTAACATTTGGCGACCTAAAAAAAAAAAAAGGTCGCCAGCCAGATTTCTTCGATTCCAAAAATTTTTCAAACCATGGGGGGGGGGGTTGTTACAGTTTCCAGAGATTTCTTCGTTTACCTACATCAACTTCCCAAAAATTTCTTCATAGCTCCCAAAATTTTTCAAACCATGGGGGGGGGGTTGTTACAGATTCCAGAAATTTCTTCATATATCTACATCAACTTTCCAAAAATTTCACGTAAAAAATACACTATTTGAAATGTGTTTCTCATACTTTCGATAACTTTGAAGTGTATGTACTTTGTAGTGTTCGCTTTGAAATGAAGTGTACTATTTGAAGTTTATACTTTCAATAACTTTGGTGTTTGTAGTTTGTAGTGTGCACTACACATCAAAATGTGCGAAGTGTGCACTTCAATGTAGTGTAGTACTACATTGTAGTAGTGAGTACAGAGCGGACCCATCACTTGTGTTTGCTGACATGTAGATAGGTGGGTATTTGGCCCAGTCGCGGAGACGGAACAGGAGGACGCATTTCACATTTACGGGCTAGCTTATCACATATATAGGGGAATCACCCCATACAGCACAACCAACAATCCTAGGATTCACAATACACGCGCCAAAGAGGACGAAAAGGCACTGACCTCAGACATTGTACCACAACCCATGACTTTAACAGGTCAGCAAAAGCAACACACACACACAAAAAGACATACACACACGTAACTTGGAGTATTACACACAGCCAAAAATGCACAGCCAGAAGACACCCGCACACACAAGGCGTTGGATGGCCTACATTAGCACAAGCAACTCCTTTATGCTGACCGAGAGAAGTTCGTTAATGCACAGGCGGTACACGACTAGTCAAGGAAGTCGATCGGGTATTTAAACTATGTTCTTGCGATTACCTCATCCTCAGTAATGCTCAGATCCTCACACGCCAACGACACGCTGACGGTCTCAGCGCCGGGGGAAGGTCAGTAACTACACCACCGTACTGACTTCCAACAACGTTACGAAGACCCTTCGCTGCACATCAGATTCTACGCCATGACGTCACCTCTACTCGTACATTGGAGTAACTGACCATGGACAACTTTACGATAAAGCAGAGCTACGCAGCCGCCATATGATCTACACTACGCAGGACTACAGAGTACATAGTCCTAATGTCCGGATCTCCAAGGAGGCTCCTATCTTCAATATCATAATCATCATCAACATGGAGTCAATCATTATTGGTCCCTAATATACACATTGTATATTAGGGACCTTGTAAATAATAAATAAGGCATTGAGATCACTCTCTTATTTACAAACACCATCACATCATCTCCAAGATGGCAACTTGTGGCGACCACCTTCATCCCTAAAATAGTGACACCCAACGTGGAAAGAATCCAGAATCCCTCCGATCATTCCCTAGAGCGGAGACCCCGACGTTCAGATTATCCCTAAAGTGGTGAAATCCGACGTTCTGTTTATCCCTAAACCGTTGTATTATTACGAATAAGCATATAAATTAATGCCGGTGTTTTCTTGACAATGCCGGACCCTCACATAAAAACGGAGAAAATATCACATTAAAAAATAAATTTACTTCTCATCATAAACAATGATACGCAAAAACAGCACGATCTAAGCTTAAACACACGGTTTTCCTGCAAACACAGAAAACTCCTCGTCATAGACTCCATGGCGTAGTAAAATGATAATAATTTATGTAGAAGCACGATTGCACATGAAAGGTCCAAAATTGATCTAATATTGATGCAAATATTTGGTTTGAAGAGGATCGTGCGAACACATAACCCAAATTTTACAAATTGTAGGATGCGAGTAAATTAATAGGAAATTTTTTTAGAAGCACTTTTCACGAACACTGCTGACAGTGGACAGGACATCTGGCAGCCATTTTTAAGTCGTTATTTACTTTTTTTTTTTATTCATTTTATTTCATTCATTTTGTACACATTATATAATGGCGGGTTTATTGCTAGTCTTTCAATTCCTTATAAATTAAATGGAATGATTGAAACAGATTTTCGGTATACAATGTTACAGTGACAAAACTAGCTCCATGATGAGTAGGAGATGGACAGAGACAAGGAAGATTTAAACTAGGTTTTAGGAAAGGTTAATTGCTTAAGTCTACTTTAGACGATATTTGTGGTCTGTGATTATGTGATGTCTGTACATATTTGATTCCTATCCGACTGTATTTGCAATGAAGAGCTGAAGAAATCAGTATTATGAATAGGAATAGATAGTGAAGTATGGTCAACTAACCGTAGTGGATATACTATTTATTCAGAATGACAATTAGAGAATAATATTAATAATTGGATAAAACTATGAATCAGTTGTAGAAAAAATGGATAGCAAGCATCTAAAGCTTCGTCGGTTTTTAATCTTTATGTACGCAGCGGTAACGTAGGCGGTCTGCGATACCGACAAGAGTAAAATCGATACTTTCGAAATCTTATTGAAAGAGAATATCATATATCTCGTGTCTTGATCTCGCAACATATTTATAGCAATCTCTGTCTACAGTTGTAATAATACTCTGTTTTAAAACTCAAAAATTTAAACACAATATAGATGCCTTTAAATGTAACTACAGTTGAAGAAAGATATTTATATAACTCATTCCCTAAACCCGAAATATATTTATTTATTTTATTTTTATTTATTTATTTAACATTCATGGAAGACCAACAGCACAACAAAGAAGCATAGAAAACATTGATATAATATAGATGGCCAATTACAGGTCTCCACATTTAGAAATATGTTAATAATGATAAATATTTATCAATTAAACTAAGGCATGTTAAAAATTATATAAAAAGAAGGAATAAAAAATTTAAACAAAAGAAACAGAAACATAATTATTAGCAGAAAAACATAGGCATGTTAAAAAATAATACAAAAAGAATGAACAAGAGAAAAAGAGACTTAATTATTAAGTAGGAAAAAAATTTTGCACTCAAAATTTTTCTTAAAACTTAGGCATGTTAAGAATTATATAAAAAGAAAGAATAAAAAATTTAAACAAAAAAAAATAGACCTAATTATTAGCAGAAAAACAAAGGCATGTTGAAAATAATACAAAAAGAATGAACAAGAGAAAAAGAGACTTAATTATTAAGTAGAAAAAAGTCAGCACTCAAAATTTTTCTTAATCTTGTGTGGCTGCACTCGAACAGATCAATATCCAATAATCTTATCAGTTTATTGAATGCATCGCATACCCTCAAGAATATATATACAAGAAGAATAAAGAATATATGCACAACAATCTCAGTCTGCATTAGTAATAATAACATAAATTCAAAAACTTAAACACAAGTTGCCTTGAAATGTATTGCTTAAGAAGTGGCTAAAATAAATTAATAAAAGAATAGCATAATCCAGTGGACTGGGAGTCCCATAAAGCCTCAATCTTTCAACAAATCCGAGCAATCTACATCTGTGGTAGTGAAAAAAATATTCATCATATTTTTCATACATATTGCGCAACAAAACATCAGACTAGAAATTAGGGATGCATCCCTTACTAATACTGATATATCGGTGATATCGTGGGTTTTCCGATGTATTGAAATCTGCGATATTAATTTGCCGATACACCGATACATTTTGAATTTTGCGCTATAGATAATCCGTGTGTAAATGCGTCATCTTCACGCTCAATTCGTTCATGTTTAAATGCGGCATAATTTATTTACGCTAGGGGAATCCTCCCGTTTCATAATTTAATTCCGAACACGGATTGTTGAATCAATATTCTTAATATCTCAAACAAACCCAAAAGTCTTTGCTATGAAAATAGGACTAAGTTGCTGATGTCCTGGAACGGGGTCCGAATCAACCACCGACCACCAGATGATTAGGCGAGCGTCATGACCACTTCGCCAACAATCTACTCATATAATAATCATCTGATTGCGACCACTTTTTGTCAATGCTGAGGGAGAAAATAAGAAAAAAAGTATTTGAAATTATTTAAAAATTCCAGAGGTGGATAATACTGGATAACATTTTAAAAACCGTACCACCATTCAAGGAATTTCCTCTGAAATACTACATTATTTCACTACGTCCTTATTCAATCAGTTTAAATCAATATTCATCCACTGTTCCAACAGCCCCTCATCAGGCCTAGGTACAAAGCATTAATCACCGTCCAAATTATCATCATTTTTTATCTAAAGACGAACCTCTTCCCCTTCGTCTCATCAAAGCTAAACGGGGCCAAATTAAAATTTCCGGGAAACAACGGCGCCAAAAATAAATATTTTTCTCGGGGGAAAAAGAGTGCAGATTGAATTTACATTTAAATGAAAAAATATATTTCGCGCATACTTGTTTCTTTTGAACCGCCAATACTTGAAAAGCAGAATATAAACAATTTTAATATTATTCATGATTATGATTATAAGATGCTAAATCTTCGACGTAAATATTCAATACAGCTTGATTGTAAATATATCGGATAGCGTTTCTTATTCATTCATTCTTATCACCATCAATATTCAATACAGCGCGATTGTAAATATATCGGATAGCGTTTCGTTAAAGGTTCTAAAACTGGAGAGCGTGCGTCATGATTGAAAGTGAGCGAGACAAGTAATTAGTAGTAGTTAGGCCAGAAAATATGCGTGGCGTTCCATCCTCTCTGTCTACTACTACGGGCAAATGGAACAATGGTAAATTAGTTAATGATTGTACCTACAATTTAGGTCTTTACCAACCTCGACTTTCTTGTGTACTCTATTTGCGGTTAGACCGCCTAAACGAAAACTACAAGTAGTCTAGTCATTTGGTGCTATAAAAGGGGTTACGACGGGAAACGAAGAGGATTGCGATGAAACTTATAATCGCATCGCGGATGATGCGGAAGAAATGTCGGTCTATGACGTTTCGATCGTTAGGTACTAATGACAATGAAATCGCAACACCTGGTCCATTAAGAACAGCGAAGCGAAACAGAATGCGCTAAATTTTGGAATAGTGAATTGCATGTGGATTAGGCCTACTGGGGATACCACGATAAAAAAAATCACTACCTAGTTCTACCTCAAGGTGGTATAGAAATTAAATTTTCTCTAGTTTTATTTTGCACAACATGTTTATATCGTAAAATGAGTCAGAAAGGAGATGTTACCTAAGAACTGTTTTTATGCGCCATTTTTCCAAAATGGCGGCGCAAACGGCAAAGATGCGAGGTGGCAAAGTTGAAATTCGAAAAAGGCACATCGAAATTTATAAAATTACCCATTTTCAAAACTCCCGTAAATCTTTCCAGGTAAAACTACCAAATGATAAAGTCCTCAATAATGTTGACACATTTACTAAATACCTTATTGTAATAAACATCATAATTGTTCTCACTTACAGGTATAATTCATTACATCTGATGATGAAAGAGACCACTTTTGCAGATAGTTCACACATCTGAGCATATGGTTACAGTTGCTGCTCGAATGTCCGTATTGTTGGCATCTATAACACTGTGTGCCGTGCTACAAAAAGTTGGACCTGCACTTCTACAGAGTAATTCTGCAACAACTCAGAATGGAAATTTCTCCACGTCTTCCTGATAGAAGTGTGATTCGTGTTGATTTTAAAAACACGCGTGGCCGCAAAACTTTGTAGATCGAAATGTATTTTGACCTCGACATCCGATAGTTTACATACCCTCCATGCACTCGGAGTCAGAGGTCGAAGAGAGAAAACCTTGTCCCTCATCAAAAACCTTCCATCAGCGATTATTGGTCCGGTTTCGAACATGGGGCGTACAGTGAGAAAATTGTAGCATGAGATTTTCGTAAACATATATTGAAAAAAAATTGATTGGGAGATATTTTCATATTATTCATTATGATACTCTGTTACATAAATGTTTTATTTTGATTTTTTTTCCAAAATATATGCCTGCATAAAAGTCTTGCTTCATTGTTCTCAATGCACGCGCCTGCATGCCACCCCTATTATTTTTCATGGCGAAGCCCCCCAGTAAGTGCGACTTCACCACCTCCTTGCTGCTTGAGGAGCTTTCATACCGTGAGTAGATCCTCGAAAATTTGATATGAAAAATAGATAAAGGGGCGAGTGATCCAACATCCGATTTTGTGTGAAGCGGGACCCAAGCGAAGGGCACAGCCCTGGAGAAGATACGGGAACTTCCCCGACGACATCTAGAAAGCAGTTTTTTAAAAGTTCATCACACTACGCACTACTATTTTAATCAGTTAATGGGTGATATTGGTCACTCCGTACGCAAGAATCGCGTGGGGTGTGATATGAGAACGCTTTAACAGATGGATCCAATTTCACAACTGATTTTAAATAGTGTAACTAATAATTTTTTCAATTCTATTCAATTTATTTATTGATAATATGTACATTACAAACAAATGTTTAAGGCATACACATTAGGAAGTATATATCAAAATAAAAATATTTAATAAATTAAAAATAACATAAAATCTGGTCAAATGTGTAAGAGAATCCCGCTTCGGAAAACCCCCTCAGACACATGGAATATATCAATACCCAAAGAGATTTTTTTCAGCATAGCTGTGGCTCTTCCAACAGGCATAACCATCGGCAGGTTGGTCCTGCATATTGGAATGTGAGGCAATCTATGCTGACGATGTCTAATGTAATTATCAGGAACATACAAACTAATGATCTGCATAATTTCAGGATTATCGATCATACCGCGTAGCAATCAATAAAAATGTGTAATCAAATACACATTCCTTCTAGTCTCTAGACTATTGTAGCCAAGCATACCCTGGAGAAACTCGGTTGGGTAAAGCCAAGGATAATGCCCGTACTGTCTCATGTAGAGATATCTCAGAAACTTCTTTTGGACTTTCTCCACCATAAGAGAGTACTTGCCCTCATGTGGCCCCCAGATCATCGAGCCACTCTCGAGTCTACTCCGCACCATTATGACGATACTCCCGACACGTTATCGAATTCGGTCGGGGTTGGGTTTGCAAAAACGCCACTGGACGCTGCAGGCGGTCTTGGAACTGATCACGTGGGCGCACTAGGAGGTAAGGTACGGTATCCTACACGAGCGTATCAAAATTCAACTACATGTCTCAAGAATTTCTCCAGTGTGCTATCAAAAGTAACCAAATATTCAGAGGGGTATTTTGGGGAAATGAAGCGAAATCTCTCAAATGTGAGACAGATGTGTGTATACGTTTTTTTAGGTAAACGCTTGAGAAAATTGGTATCGAACGTGCGGCGATCAGGAATGAACAACTCTATCAGATTCTGATTAATAGTCAGGATCTCAGTATAGAAAGGAAATTTCTTCCCATTCTGAGTACAGAATACCCCAATTAGCCACATTAACAATTTTATTTTATTTATTTATTTTATTTTTTATTTTCATTTGTTAATACGAGTTACTAATAACTGCCACACTAGGTAAAAACCTGTTCTATGGCAGTGATATGATATTTATGTTAATGACTGGTGTAGAATTTCATCCTTCTAAAACAAATACTGATTTCCTGCCTCCCTGAATTGATGAATCAAGCAACAATGTACGGTATGACGTCCCAGATATCTCGTGAAAGGTGAAGAATAGAGGCTTTGGTGGGTGGATCATGTAGCGAAGATAAATAATACAGTATCCACTTTAATTACTTGTCTTACCTTTAGCCATATTTTTCTTACACGACCTGTATTCTGAACACTGCTTCTAAGAGCAATTGGCTAGGTCACGATTCTAATTCACCACAGCCAAATATTCATTTTTTACCTACCTAAAGGCCCAAAGATATGATGCCTTTCATCTTGCGAGAAAACAACAATAAGTAGCAAGAGAAAAACCTACATCCAGCGAGATAATATTTCTAGTCACGCCCTCACTGAACAGAACTACGATATTCATCACGTCTCTGTGTTTTTGTTACATAATTTTCTGAACCAACCACCTGTTTTTGTTCTGCGGGGGACGCTTCTATTGTGCATGAGTTTATCTCATTTCGTATTTTTGTATAATATAAGGGTAGAATTTGAAAAAATATTTTTATGAACCAATTTATTATACGAATTAAAACAAAACATTTATCCAGACAAGCAATTATTTAGTATAAACACATTAGAAAAAGGATATGAAGGCCGACTAATGAAAATGTAATTAAATTAAATAATATTTAGTCAGCTGAAGTAGTGAGGCTATGCCTCTTAAACGGCTCAGATTCATGAGCAAACGGACCAATGAAGCGCTTGTTTTTCTAGGGATAAGACAACTGCCTTGAGACTTAGTGTCGAGAGGTCGAGCCTCTTCATCGAAAACTAGTTTTGTTAACAGCACAAGCACTCAGTATAATTTAAAAATATTAATATTGATTTGTAAGTAAAATAAGAATAGTAACATAATTAAAATAGAAATAAAATAAATTGGCGGCATGGAGACACTTCTTCTATACAAAAAAAGGTTACTTGGACACGTTTATCACTGCTCGCACAGGCACGACTATCAAAATAGTCTTCTTGGTAACTCCGTAGAGAAGACGGCTAGTGGATTCCCCAAACTACGTTTAGGTAAACAGCAAAACTTTCTAAAAGAAGAAAGATTGGATCTTGTTTGTGCATCAAGCACTGAAACAGTGGTAGACCGGAGAAAATACATTGATTTTGCGGATTTTTTGTATCCCGACGAGAGCCTCCAAATATTCGTGATTCCAACTATTCGAATATCGAATAGTTAATGATAATATATTCGAATATTCGAACATATTCGTAATTTTTAAGAAATAAATAATTTTCTTTGGATAAGAAGTACAGATAAATACATTCTATATTTTATAAAAAAACATAATTGTAGAGAAGTTATTTATTTTAATTTTTTTAAATATAATATGTGTAAAAATATAAAAACAACAAAAAATATATTGAAAAATAATGTTAACACATTAAAAAAAAAACAAAAATATATATATTTAAATTTTATAAATATACAAAATATATAAAAATAATTAAAAATTAGATACAGACGACTCAGTATTTTCTCGATAACTGACATATTTTTTGATATGTTTATATTACTTCATATCTCACACCCCACGTGCAAGATTTTTAAAAATTATTTTGTATATAACTTCTTTTTTGTCGTCTCAAGTATTTGTGAAAAAGCCGACTCCATCGTTGACCGTATCCGTAAGTGCTTATTGTAATACAACTATAAAGATAAGCACGACTTTAAAAAAAAGGCAAATGCAAAAGAAAAGAAAGCCAAATACGTCTTTATATATCCCATTGCAAATGACTTTCAGGGTTCGTAAACCTTTGTTTCGTTTGGAAAAATATTTAAAATCTTATAATATAAATATGAGCGAATACTTTAAAAAGTATACAGGCCGATTATTCATATTCGAATATTCGGATTGGAGGCTCTATTCCCGACCCTTCTAAGATCATAAGATATCACAAGATATCATACTGCTCCAATGCCATTTACGCAGACCAGCCAAAATATCAGTTTCATATACTGCAGAGGGCATTTAATGATTCTGCCCGTTTAATTTTTGGCGCTGATAAAACATGTCATATCACTTTAAAAGAGTTACATGCTTCTTCTTCTCCTAGCGGATCTCAACATCTTCTGGTGGGTCTCCACTTTAATACCTTCCTTTTTTACCACCTCTTCGGTAAATATGTCAACTTAAGCGGCAACATCTATTACTTTGGTTCCCTGGCGAATTTTTACTTTAAGCACTCGATCTCTCGGAGATATTGCGATCATAACACTTTCGACATATTGTAATGAGAGTCTAAAAACAAAAGGAACTTACACATAATCGAAGACTTCCGAACATTCTAGTAGAATTCAGAAATAACAAAACGATTTCAGAAACGTCGAGAATATTGGATCTTATAAATACGCAACGGCAACGCGCCGAACCGACAGTTGTTGTTTTGACAGAAACGAAATTAGGAAAATAAACGATGAGCGGCGATTCAGACCTGCGATAATAAATTAAGAGAGTACCTACCGAGCATTCGACGTGCGAATATTTGGAAAAACGAGATAATGCCAATTAATGCGAAATAGTGTGAAATAGAGTTTAGTGCTCCAATTAAATTCGTGTCCAGTGAATTTGGCGCATAAATAAAACTTTTATTAATTGCAAGTGTTTGATTTATTCGCTACTGTCATGGATTTGTGATAAATCAGATAACTTCAATATCGTACAAGCGTATAAAACGGTACGGACTCCAAGAGCACGCACTATTTGTTGGCTTTAGTTTTAAGAGTTTATGGTATTTTTTCTTTGAAGATAAGGGGATGAAAATGAGTGATGAAAACCAACATTGCCTCTCTTTTTAAATCGCGTACCGCTGTTGAAATATCCAGCTATCATTTATTAAACATGTGTCGTAATAAGTATGAGGTTTTTTTGACAATATTTAAAAGCTTTGAAAACTCTCCGTGGATACAGCCGGCGAACGACGCACCCAGGAGCGCAGAGCCGAAAGAGTCTCTTTGTCATAAATTACGCCGAGCGGACGCTCAGTCGCCTGTCGCGAGATGGATTTGAGAGAAAAAAACGCGGGCATTTTTCCTGCGTACATCATTGTTAATTTCCCAAAAGACTTATTACGGCCCCTCATTGTTGTATCATCCACGTTCGCGTATTATTCGTGTTTTATTTTTACACGCCATAATACCCCTCTTCACTCGTCACATCATTCACGACTGCTCGTCAAAATCACGATGTTGAAAACAGCGAGAACTTTCATTAATCATGAAAAAGCGCCGGAAGAATGGTGTATCAGTCGATGGATAAAACTTATCTTATCTAAGAAGGATCGAGATTGCTTAGAAACAGACGGTGTGTATAAACTCGATTGTCAAGACTGCGATAAAGAAAACGTGGGACAAGCGGCGCGTACAATTTCCAAAAGGGTCAACGAGCTCAAACGGGCATGCAAACTCGGTCATCCAGAAAAATCAGCACAACAGATGAATCATACACACAACACATCATGACTTCGGCACGGTAATGCAAGCCGATACTAAACCACAACACCAACATTCACAACAACACATCAGCCCTGATGATGGAACCTGCAATGGGATCCGAAACGTCGGCCCGAAAGGTCGTAACAACACGGCATAATACCCCAGTAAACACAAACTTGAACATAGTAGACGAATTTCGCGGTGGCGGCAGTGGATGGCTAAGTTCGAACAGACACCCCCTTAACCGGGAAAAAGATGGAAGAAAAAAAAAAATACATTTGGATATCCGGCTAGCACGGGACCAACAGGTTTTCGTCCAATGCAGGAGCCCACACATTAACACAACACCGGGGAATGACACTTATCTTACTCACTAAGATTTCTAGCAATAAAGACATTCTATCTACGCTTTTATGCGTAATAAGCTCTGAAATACAACGATGTAAAAATGGCACATGCAGCCAGTGGTTTTCCGTTACCCTATGGCTTGGGCCTCAGCTACAGGCGTCACCCCAACAGAAAACCAAGGTTTCCTGTTGCTGTGACATCTATTGTTATTTCCTAGAAAATACATTTTTTCAATGTCTTTCTCTTTCAGAAATCCTATTTGGAAAAATTTATTTTCGACATTTTATTTATTATTATTATTTAATGATCCCTGTGGATGTGTCCTAGATAGAAGGTCGCGAAGAATGGAATTTCCTGAGGATGCTGTGAGAAGACTCCAGCGAAACGTCGAGAATCGAATCTCAACACATTCATACGGTTCGTAGAAATACCCGTTTTTTTATTTACTTAAATAGTTACCATAATAATAAATGTAGACATTTATTCTAATTTAACGTAAGAATTATTTCGGAAATACTTGCGCCCATGTTTTATTAAACAGACAGAAAATGGCAAAAATAAAATACAATGGAAACGAATAATAATATTGTCACAATGAAGGCGCGCATCGCCTTCCCGGTTATTCAAATTTATACCATGCCTTGTATTATTAGGGAGCGCGCATGGCTCTACATTCTTCCACATTCGCTCTGATAGCAGAGCCGTAACTGTAATAACAAGAGCGATGTACGTATACACGTGTCTCGTTCTCACGTCTGTTGTCTTTTCCGGCGCGGCCATCTTGGTACCGCAAAATATTGAAGCCAATTTTCACTGAAGGGAATAAAATAATGCCAACGACAACCAAGTTTGCCTGTTTTGAAAGTTGTTATTTAAACTACATCAGTAATATTTTAGTCGGCATCGTCATTATCATTTTATCCTGTCATTATAGTTAAATGATCATCTTTCTCTGTCTTCCTACGTTAACTCCTGTGTGTCGGTGATGTAACGTAGGTCTACCTGTCATACAAAATATGAAATATCTACTTTATTTACGAAAACTAAAACGTCACATTTTTTGTAATCATCAAATAGACATTTTCACACCAAAATTACTAAATTAAACTGCTAGAAATGTACGGATTTTTTAATTAAAAAATATTTATTCATTACTCTCGTATTTTCGGCCAGTGTGTAAGAGAGAGCAGTATATTGTGCATCGCAGTTAAATCGAGCAAGAAAGAGCACGACAATACCATACATTTCATGTAGGACAGAGATGGCGGTTGCTTGGGTTTCGGCGAAAGAAAAAACAATATAGAAAGAGTACGATAGAGTCGGGTAACACGTGCTAGACAAAGACGGAGTGCATGTGACTGAAGCGAGCAGGCGACCGCGTCGTTGTATTCAGTTGCTATTGAAACGTCAGCGGAAGCGTACGCAAATTCGATTTGCCATTATTTTATAATAATTTACTAAAATAATGCAAATATGTATATTTACCTTAAATAATTATATAAAGGGACCTTTAAAAAGTCTTATCTGTATCGTATTTATGTATATTTTATCACATATTAAAAACTATGCCGATTTTTAATCAGGTAACGCTATGTTATTACACCGTCCCCAAAGTTTTTTTTTAGCACAGTCTTTTAAGAGTTAAGATACACTGAAACCAATGAAATCCAATATTTCCTCATGAAATCTTCGATACTGCGTATCCCATCGTTTTCTAGTCACGCTCCAGAATTACTCAAAAGACACATCTTCGTTATCTTTACACTGGCATTCATCTTCGTCTCGCTGCTCTGATTGTTCGCAATCAGGTATACCACAAAAGCTTATCTTAAGAATATTATATACAAATTCATTTGATTAACTTTAAAAATAAACTGAAATAGGTTTTCTTTTCAATACAGCCCAAAACTTGATATACCTACTGAAAGGTATAATATCAATGAGAAATCAGTGACAAGTGAAATTGAATTTTTACCTTATTGGATTGAATCTAAATTGATTGTAAATACGTTTCGGAGATGAATAAGCAATTATACATAATGTTGCCAGGTCCTTAAATACATGCAAACGTTTTTGTCAAGCACTATTTTTGTTTCATGGTTTGTCACAAAGTGTCCATGCTATCCTACATAATTAACTCCTGTGTGTCGGTGATGTAACGTAGGTCTACCTGTCATACAAAATATGAAATATCTACTTTATTTACGAAAACTAAAACGTCACATTTTTTGTAATCATCAAATAGACATTTTCACACCAAAATTACTAAATTAAACTGTTAGAAATGTACGGATTTTTTAATTAAAAAATATTTATTCATTACTCTCGTATTTTCGGCCAGTGTGTAAGAGAGAGCAGTATATTGTGCATCGCAGTTAAATCGAGCAAGAAAGAGCACGACAATACCATACATTTCATGTAGGACAGAGATGGCGGTTGCTTGGGTTTCGGCGAAAGAAAAAACAATATAGAAAGAGTACGATAGAGTCGGGTAACACGTGCTAGACAAAGACGGAGTGCATGTGACTGAAGCGAGTAGGCGACCGCGTCGTTGTATTCAGTTGCTATTGAAACGTCAGCGGAAGCGTACGCAAATTCGATTTGCCATTATTTTATAATAATTTACTAAAATAATGCAAATATGTATACATAATTATATAAAGGGACCTTTAAAAAGTCTTATCTGTATCGTATTTATGTATATTTTATCACATATTAAAAACTATGCCGATTTTTAATCAGGTAACGCTGTGTTACTCCACCGTCCCCAAAGTTTTTTTTTAGCACAGTCTTTTAAGAGTTAAGATGCACTGAAGCCAATGAAATCCAATATTTTCTCATGAAATCTTCGATACTGCGTATCCCATCGTTTTCTAGCCACGCTCCAGAATTACTCAAAAGACACATCTTCGTTATCTTTACAATGGCATTCATCTTCGTCTCGCTGCTCTGATTGTTCGCAATCAGGCACACCATAAAAGCTTATCTTAAGAATATTATATACAAATTCATTTGATTAACTTTAAAATAGGGTCGCTCAGGTGGTTTGGGCATGTTGAGCGAATGAATGAGGAAAGAATGGTAAGAAAGATATATGATGCAAGTGTTGACGGCGCCAGAAAAAGAGGGCGACCACGGAAGACGTGGCATGACCAGATTAACCAGATACTGGAAGATGGTCCTGTTAGAAGTCTGAACAACCGTCGAGCTTGCATGCGAAGATTTATGAATGTAGACGAAGCGAAAGTTGTATGTCAGGACAGAAGAGTATGGCGCTCTATCCTCTCTGCCTACCCCCTCGGGGAAACGGCGTGATGGTAAGTAAGTAAGTAAGTAACTTTAAAAATAAACTGAAATAGGTTTTCTTTTCAATACAGCCCAAAACTTGATATACCTACTGAAAGGGATAATATCAATGAGAAATCAGTGACAAGTGAAATTGAATTTTTACCTTATTGGATTGAATCTAAATTGATTGTAAATACTTTTCGAAGATGAATGAGCAGGGTTTTATACATAATGTTGCGAGGTCCTTAAATCCATGCAGACGGTTTTGTCAAGCAATATCTTTATTTCATGGTTTGTCACAAAGTGTCTATGCTATCCTACATATTTAAGGTACACTCAATCCAGCTATTACTTCTACAAGGAAACATAGGTCATGTTTCGTGACACTGACTCAAATAACAAAAAGAAATCGTTTTATGTAATGGAGTAGAATAAATTATATACTCGCTTGTTGGTCTAGTACTTATGAATCTTGCCTAGTAATTAAGTGGTCGGTGGTTTGAGTCTCATTCCAGTTGACCAGAAATTTTAATATTAGGTCCTTACATATGAAATTGGCGTTTAGTATGGGAGGAACATAAAGCCGATTTTTTTTTATTATAATATATTTATTTAATCAAAGTATGTACCATTGCTATCTATGCACTTTTGCCATCTCATAGGTAGTTCATCGATCCCTTTACTAAAAAAAACATTCGGACGGGAATCAATAAAATCTTTGAAGGCGGTTTGGACTGCCCCATCGGAGTTGAGTTTTTTCCTTTGCAAGAAGTTATCCAAATTTCGAAAAAAATGGTAATCTGTTGGGGCAAGGTCCGGAAAGTACGGTGGATGTCTTAGACATTCCAATTGAAGCTCCTCTAATTTGGTAGCCGTCTGTTGTGCAGTGTGTGGTCTAGCGTTATC